>VYZW01001281.1:15191-26738 GCA_013401315.1 Balaeniceps rex | reverse complement strand
TGCCTCCTGGCAATCTGTACTAACAGTACAGTGAACCCATGTAAGACATTAAAATGGAATAGTGAACTTTAATTTAGAAGGGTTGGTGCAGGGAAAAAAAAAATGAAACCATTTAAATATTTTTCTCTAACTGTTTAAACTGGTTTAATGACATTAACATATTTATAATGTTTTTCTGATCAGCTAACCTGATACCATTTTACCAGATGCTAAAGTCCATATTAATCATTAATCACTTAAATCATTAAAGTTTTGTTTCCGGTTACAAAATCAAAATTGATTTTTCCTTTTATTTCACAAAAAATGCAGCCATAACACACTCCTCCAGCATAGGAATTTTTCATGTGGAACTTTATGATGTGTTACAGTTAGAATGAGATTTAAAGTAAGATAGATTCTTAACACTCAGAAAAGAAAGAGAAGGGCATAACAGTGTGTACTCATGTCATTCTCATGTCTGTTATTCCTACTTAAAACACAGGCTGCTCCACTCCTGAGAACAACTAAAATCTTTCTGACAAGTCTAAACTGCAAGAATATCCACCCAGGTATAATAGCCATTCACTTCCAGAGTGGCAGAATGCCAAAATCAAGACAATAAAGCCAAAATGGTGAGTGACTTACCCCATTTAAAGGAAATGTTTTCCATCCTAGTTCTCCGAGGGCAGCTGTAGTATCAAGTAACACAACTGAAAATGGAAAAAGAAATGGTATGTTTGCGGTATTTCTTGGATTAGACATATACAACATAGTAAAGTATTAAACTGGTATTAATTGAACTAGCCATATTAGCCAGGTACATCTGCTTAAAGCTATTAAAGCAATTAAAATGTTGGACTATCAA
Organism: Balaeniceps rex; assembly: GCA_013401315.1. Taxonomy (NCBI): domain Eukaryota; kingdom Metazoa; phylum Chordata; class Aves; order Pelecaniformes; family Balaenicipitidae; genus Balaeniceps; species Balaeniceps rex. Next base: position 25,894 of record VYZW01001281.1, on the reverse strand, counting down.
TAAAACTAGAATCTAAACGTTTAGGCTTTCATGGCTTACATTCCACTATCAAATGTCTCAGAAGATACAGCTCATACAAAACCTAAATCTTTCGCAGAAATCATTGCCAAACCACAATACACTACCAATGCTTAATCATTAAAAGGTGCCTGAATAAGCATGCACATCTCTGCAATCCTTTGCCTGGAAATCTAGAAAGTCTGCATGTGGACTTAAGCTTTAAAGCTAATAAAATAAAGAGAGTTTCAAAAGTAAGGTGTTTTACAAAACCCCATAAACTTCCCAGAAATAAAGTTATACAATATACAAATTGTATAATTCACAAAGAACACAGAAAGACTAACAATTTTAAAGTTGATGTTTTAGCTGGAATATCACAGTGCTGAGAGCTGCTAAATGCATTTTGCATCATTTCTGCCATATTTGTTTTGGTTTTTTAATACATGACAAGATGTGCATTATTGTACTCGTATATTACAAAATGTTTCTGCATTATTTTAATATCTTAAATTACATTAGCTTCATTTTTCTCTTCCTTTCACTAATAATGCAAAAATCATACAGAACACAGCCCATAGTGATAAGGAAGCTGACTGTAAACTAAATATTTAGTACAGGAGACATTGTACCTACATCTACTACTGCCCTCTAATGGAATTGTTTAATCTGACCCTCTAATTTAAGAGAAGTAAATTAGGATTTAAACATAAAATTAAGCATTGTATAGGGCAGTTTATTTTAATTATCAAGTTAGTGTGTTTTGAATGCTCAGTTCCTCCTTACAGCCCACAAATTCGAGTGGAGAAAAATGAAGCTATTAGTTTGGAACATGACACTACTATCCATACATTTGGGGGTTTTATGCTGTTGTGCACTATCTTCCACCTCTTATCTGTCCAAACAATCAACGTACAGCTATCTATAATGTGTTTCTATAAAGCAGTACATCTACAGCAGCAGCAGCAGAAACCAGGGCATTTTTTTTTGCCTTATGGAAAAGGCACATTGGCATGTAAACTGTGTGAACTAGCCAGCTTATTAGAGCAAACTTGACCTAGCATCTTCCTTTGTCTTTTGTATTAGTGACAATTAGAGTTCCTCTGTATTTGAATGTATGTTGACTTTTAACACGAAACTGAAATAGTCTTATCAGCAAATTTACAGTCAGGTAACAAGCTCAACATTAAGCAAATAAAAGTTTAATGATTTATTTGAAGAAACTAATGACATTTTAAAAAGGATATTCAACAAAGGGGAGTATTCTGCTCTCCACTGCTTGCACCACTTCACCAGTTTATGAAGCTTTGTGAATAAATTGAAGAAAAATTAAACATTTTTTTAAAAGCCCTTTTACTTCCAAAAAATGGAATCACTATCCCCACTGAAACTATTGCTGCCTTCTGCTTACTTACAAAGCTGTGATTTACAGCTGTCATAGAATTTTCTATTTGCATCAGCTTACCATACTCTTGTTGAAGAGTCAGAAAAGTGTCTTCCCATTTGCCCTGTGATACAGCAGTTTCCTATGTAAAGTTATAATGTACCGGGGATCTGTCACCTCCAAAAAAATTAAGCCACTGGGTTTAGACATTTCCTTTTCATAGAGAAGACCAAATGCTCAGCTGGCTTCTGAAATATTTCAGTTCATCTTAAGTGTTTGTTTTCTTCTCTCCATCTCTCCTCCCCTCCTCTCTCCACCCAGCAAACATGGACTATTTGTAAATATACTTGGTTTTCAGCTGAGGTTGTATCTTGCTACTTATCAAGTGCCATTCTGATGATATTTTAATTCTTTAATACAGAATTAAATAAATAATCAAATAAGAACCACTATATGCTACTGCTAAACCTATGGATCTGCAGGCAGAAATTAACTGTTTCTACAAACAGCATTGGGGCTTGAAGTGCCATTTCGGTTTTACAATTTTTGTGGTAGCAGGACCATGATTTAATAAACATCATCCAGGTATTCAAAATTAATATTTCCAAGGAACAAGCCCCAAAATACAGGAAGGAAAACTAATTCATTTCGTCAGTGGAGCCTGAATTAATTAATTCCTTGCCTGAATTAATCAAGTACTACTTGAAAGCTCAAAGCTGTACATTAAAAAAATTAAAAACTAGAGTAAATTCATCACTGAAAGCATGCTAGGTTTAAATTTAGTTGAACCATGATCTAAAAATATTTCTTGGATACATTTACTAAGTTATCCCTATCAAATAACTGAGTTTTGTTAGAATATAATTTTTTATATGTTTTACATATCAAGCATCTTGTATGCTCACATATGCTCACCTATATCCACCAAATCTGTTAGAACCTCAAACTGGAGAATTCAGACAACCAAACAACTGCTAACCAGAATTAGAATGCTATCACCTTCAGAGACAGAAATGAAAATCATAGAAATTAAAAGACTGTCTTTCCAACAGTACTTGTATTACAAGACATAAAATAATTATCAATCAAAAATGTGCAAATACTGGCAGATTGAGTAAACATTATGTTTATGACAAAGAAATTCAGTAAAGCGGTGAAGGCAACAGAGCCAGCTACACAAACGAGGACATGGACAAAGTAATAAAATCCTCGCACACTTCAGTGATTTTGAGATATCTACATGATAGACTTCAGTGTGGGACAGAGATACCCAAGCTATCTTTAAATGAGGTAATTAAGAAGCAGTCTAGCCCCAGAAGCACAGACCTGATGGCAGACAAATTTGCACTGCCAAGAAGCTTCCAACTCGCAGCTCCTTGGCAGAAAATTCACTCTGCCAAAAAAATCCAGACAAAGAGGAATGCCCACATGTATACATCTGAATTACATACAGGAATGAATGCTTCTCCTCTGACTGCAGAATAGTGGAAGTTTCTAAAGAACTGGAAATTCATATGCAAAGGGACTAAAAAGAGATGGTGGACATTACACGTATGATGCTTAAAACAAGAGAACGTTCCCTAAAAAGTTAATGGAATCAGGAAGCTATATTTAGTGACCCTTGTCCCGATGTTTACTTATTTATACTCCTTTATATGCCGTAAAAAGCCCCATTCCTTTCAAATGAGACTTCATGCAAAGTGGCCGTTACAGACAAGCCATTAACTGCCAGGATAAGCAAAAGTGTGTGTCTGGAACTACTGCAGTTAATATTTATGAAAAAAGCTATAAATAAATTGGTTGCAACTAGAGCAATGTTATTGACATTTCTGACATCCAACCTCCACTTGTAGCAGCCAGTTTTTTGAGGTGACGTAGAGTGTAAAACTTGCAGAGTGAACAAGAGTGAGTCTAGATCTGCCATTACAAAGTCATGTCACAATTCAAAATTAACTCAAACATCCTTTAAAAAATCTCTTTGTATAAAAAGAACTTGGATTTAGCACTTGCATGTCCTTCCTTAAATAACTGAGCTAGGGATACTGTCACTTGCCCAACAATAATATACAGACTTAAACATAGAGCTGTAAGCCTATTGTTTTAGTTAACTGCACAGTTCATACTTAGAATTTAAAAGTGTTTAGCTTTGTTTTCCAGTACATACTTTAACAGATATTACATTATTATAACTCATTATGCCATATTGAGCTCCAGTTTTCTTTTTTTTTAGACATATCTTACACTGCTATTATTAGACTTTACAATTGAAATTAATCTTTTCAGAGGTTTTGCCTGGTCCTGAGGGAACTGTTTTATTTAAATTGTGATGAGCAGGGCTCCAAGGGCTGACAGTGTGGAATTTTAATTCTAATTCCAAAATACTGTTCTGAAGATGAACTCTACAATCTTGCTGTACAACCAATGAAAAAGCCTTCCAAACATTCACTTCACCAGTTTCTTTTCTCCTCTTGTTTCTTTACACATCTGCAGACAGTCTGACCTAACAGTTTTAAATGAATAAAGGATTTCAGCCAACTTCATGGAATCATAGTCTGACATCAGAATAGGCCACCGGATCACCCAGCTTGACCTCCCGCTCATTGTGGACTAACACATTTCACTGTTACCTCTATAGTAGGCAAGCCAAAGATTTGCAAGGAAAATAGAATGACAAACAGACATTAATTTCTTAAGACAACACTAGTAACTCAGGGAGCTGCAGAAAAATACCAGTGCGGAAAAACCCCAAGAAAAAACACCGAAACTCAGAAGAAGACAACTTGGCAAGACACAGACCAGCTCTGTCCAACACATCCCACCCAGCTGACAACTGCTGGGCGGGCAGAGACTCGCCAAGTGTCTGCGTTGCAAATGAGGAGCATTTGCTGGTTCGCCTGGCAGCACCTTCGCCCTATTTGTCTGCTCTGTGGCTTTGCCCACAAACACACGCCACACACTCCGGAGCTACGGATTTCCTGTGTGCAAAATCTCTTCGCTGCGCTGGGTAAAAGATGCCCAAATAAAAGATGGAAAGTTTCAGTAGCTTCCAGAAGGGTAGGCAGTCATTACAGATGATACCCAGAAACAGGCAAAACTGGCACAATTTTTTTTCTCTGAGAACTTACTTATTGACTGCAATCAGTTTATATTTATAAGACAAACACACTGAGCTTCTAAAGTGTCTCACTTCCAGCCCCCAAGAGAGTTGTTGCTCTCTTCTGAGGTGTCTGTACTTTTTTTTCAGGTTTTATGGTCCTTTTCATTTTTAAAAATAGGATCACCTGCAGTATTCTGAAATCAATCCTTCTAACAATATACATTAAGATAAAGAACCCTGCCTATTTTTATATCCTGTTTATATATCCAAGGTCACATTAGCCTATTTTTTACTGCAGCATTGCACTCATAGACAGTTATTAGTCTATCAATATCACTGTCCTTTGCAGAATGACTCCTTTTCATCATTATTTTTCAGTTTGGTTTGCATTTGTGTTCTTGAATGTACAAAGATCCATTTGTTTAGATTAAAACACGTTTTACTTTTAAGGGCTGACCTTTATTAAGTGATAAAGGCTGTTCCCTGTCTGCACATCCTCCTTCTTTATTTACTTACTACTCTTTTGTCAGCTATTGATTTTATATTTATTTCCATGTTACTAATGAAAAATGTTGACCAGTTAGAATTTTGAATGGTGTATAAGGAATATCTCAAATTCTGTGATTTAACAGCCACTGAAAACTACTTTAAGATTTCTTAGACCTCATTTTTTCGAAATCCATTTACTAAAAAATTTGGTAAGCTTTTTACTGTCAGAATACTTTGTGGTATTTTGTCATACTTTACAAAATCTAAACATATTACCTCTGTGGCTTGTCTGCTTGAGGAAGACAGAAAGAAGAGGGAGATATGCAATACATAAGTTACCTTTGGCAATTAACATGTAATCAACTGGGAAAAATGATTTAAATGCTTGGGGTTTTTACCAGGCCTGTTCTCCATAAAACAAATGAACTGGCATTCACTATATATGTATCAATTGAATCCTTTTCCAGCATTTCCATTATTTTGCATGCAAAAGCTATCTGGTTTAGGCAAGATCAACAAGCTGCAGTAATAAAGGATGAGGAGCACCTGCCTAGGTGGCAATTCTGATGGGAAAGTATATAGGAGTCATAGCAAATCATATAGTAAACAAAGTATTGACAATGCTGTTTGACTGAGATAAACAAACAGGATTATAGCCAGCAAAATATATAGAGTAAACCTTCCCCTCTCTTCAGCATTTGTAAGCCTTTAGCGGCAGTTCTGTGTCTAGTTTTCAGTGCCTTACTTCAAAAAATACCTTGATCAGTTACAAAGGCACCACAAGAGCGCAACAGGAACAATGAGATCTCTAGAAAGGCTGTGCTCTGGAAGGTCTGAGTGCACTGGAGTCATTTACCTTGGAGGTTAAATTAGAAGGACTATCCACTAACAATCTTCTAGTGTGTAAAAGGCTGTTTAAGGCAGAAGGGAATAATCTGTTCTCTATGTTAATGGCCAAAAAGGAAGAAGGGATTTAAATTACAGTAAAAAGAGTTTTATGCTAGACTTCAGGAAAATCCTTACTACTCCTACAGTTGTAAAGAAGAGGGATCGTTGACACTAATTGGGTAGTTGGGGAATCTCCACTATAGGAGGCTTTTAAGACACCTTAAACACTGTCAGACCTCGTTTCTACATAATCTCATGTGCCTTGGAGCAGAGGGGGGGAGCTAAATGACTTTTTGAATCCTCTTCAATGCTGTGATTTTTATAAAAAGCTAGTTACCTGGTTAATGGTGCTTCCCTTTTCTTTTCAAACCAGTACTCTTAACACCGACGCTCTTCCAATATTCTTGAATTCCCTGAGTCCCCAAACTCATTAAATTCACCATCAGTAGCCCAGAGATCTCCTCGGCCAATTCTTTCAGGACTCTTGGAAGAGAACTATTCATGCCAAGTGGGGAGTAGTTCATATTCTTCATGTTATGTGAATAAATTACTAATTTCTAATTTTCTCAATTCCAAACACCTTATTTTCTGCATCTTTCTAAAAATAGTACAATACCATTCACACAAAGATTTTTATTCATGATACAACAGAGAAATTCCTATTATCCTAAGTGTTGTGAGACTTGGGCTTTTACCTAACACACTTAGCTTCTCTTTTCAACTTTCTACACTTCATATTTTTTAACGTGTATTGATTTCCACATGTATCCTCTCTTTTACATTATTATATTTTCCATTGTATCATTACATTTCTAGTTTCTGCTTTCATGTTAACTCTAATGTAGGTTGAGCTGTTATCCAAACCTGGCCTTTTTTTATTGATCAATGATGCCTCAATCAAGAATTTTAAAAAGGAATTTCCACTTTCACCTTTTTCATTTTCACATTTGCACACTCACACAAACACATGATTAGAATTCTCCTCTAATGAATGAGAACTGGTCAGAATAATTTTTCATGTACAAAGCCCAACATCTTGCTCATGATAAATTCACTTTCTCAGTCCTAAGAAGTTTGCAACATTATTAGACTGGGTGCAATATTTTTTATGTTGGATTAACTGCCTGGCTTTAACTTGGTGCTGTTTTACTCCCAGTTACATGAGGTCTCTAGTGAGCATCTTCAAAAACTAATTCCCCCACAGCACCATTTTTCTTTCCATACATTACATACAGATGCTTAAGGAATAACTTATGCTATCTGCTAATTTGATTCAGTTATCTGTTTCAGTCTTACTGTTCCCTACTACTACCTGGATAGATATAATTTCAAATCCTGTGGCTCTGAGCTAACAAGATTAAAACAAACAGCGGTTCTTTTGCATAAAATGCCACTGCCCACCTTTTTTATTCAACCTTTTTTTCCTGGAGAACCTTATTACCTATTTCTTAGTAAGATCATTTTTTAAATTAAATTAAAATTTATGTTCTTTGCTATGTCATTTTATGCTTTCCTACACTTTCATAGTGCTCCTTCTACTTCAGAGCCAATATAATTATCCTTTCTGTACCTTACATGCAAACATGCACATTCTCCTGAGAGTGGAAGGCTGCTGTAATCCTACTGCTCCATCTCTCACCGGAATGTAACCCAACATTTTCATACCAAAAGCTTCAGTTTTACATTATCCTTTTCCACATTGCCTTTCTTCCATTCTCACTTGAAAAATCAACATGAATCCCTTTATTCTCATGTTGTATTATTATTAGCATTGCCAACCATTGCAGACCCCTCAGTTACATCACAGGAACCTCACTGGATTAAGTGTTAAATAGAAAAGTGAGATGAAGCTCTGATTTATTCTCCTCTTGTGCTTTTTGGTGGAAGACTTTATTGGATTTGGATTATGGAATGCATATTTTTATGTGACTGTACCATGCAAATAAGCAAGACAAGTAAACCAAATGCTGTACTTTGTTCTTGCTACCTAAAATCATAGATACCATACTGAGAGATTTAATTTACCTAATTTTTTAAAATGAAAGGGTAATTCTTGTGCCTACTGAGAGAACTGATGGAGGCAGAGGCAATTGATTCCAGTTGTATCTTCAGTACCATTATTCCATACACTGTCAAACCCCCGAAGCTAGTGAAATGGAATTAGCAACTAATGGAACCTCAGAATGATACGGTATTTCATTTGACCAATTAAGTGGATAAGACATATTGAAGACCAAAGCTGATTATTATACTCATTACATATCACTTTTGCAAGCTTCTGTGTGCCTTTCTGTTTGCAACTGATTTGCCAAATATTTATTTTTTCAACTCCATATACTTTTCAGCATTCAGAGTTTATAAAGGTAGAAGGAAGAAATAAGCCACTTGCTTCACAAACCATTTGGATTTTTATATTAGTTATTCATGCTATGTAATTGATCCCCAATTGTATCATTACATTACTTCAGAAGAACAAGTCATGAACATCATGTATGATGATAACTGTGGAAAGGGGAGTTATATGAACATCCACTCAACTTACATTTGCATGAACAAAAATGCAATTTTACAATTATTTCCAAATAACAAAGCATGTAGCCATGGCAGGATGAAAAAAACCTCATAGATTCTAAACAAATAACCTAATGTGTGTTTCAGCACCTCCAAAGCCTCTATAAAAAAAGTTAAATCTGAATTAAACCCAGCAATACTTGACACTCAAAATTCTAGAAGTAGGGCTAATTAATTTTATGACTTCTACAGCACCAAGGGATTAAGGTATTTGTCTTTTACCAGCATCTTCTGAGACTTTGTAAATGGTCTACTTCATGTCTAAATTTTCTTTATCTAGAAATGACTGTTGTGGGAAAATAACAGAAGAACGGTGAGGAGGATTGCAAACACGTTCAAGTGACGTGCAGCCGGAGTGTAGAAAAATACATATATCCTACTAATCGTTGTTTAGTCTTGTGTGCTTGACAAGTAGAACATCCGTGTTTAGATAACATAGGCCTGTGGTAGACTCGGAGGCACCCTATCGAACACCCTACCCCACATGTCCTGCTGTGGGAAAGATCAAAGCACAGTGGTAAACTATGCCTTCATGAATCCCTGATATACAGGCAAACCCAGCAGGTTCAGCGATCCTTTAGCAAGGACTGAGCTCCGCGGTGCCTGCATTCCCACTTGTGTGCCTCTGCCCAGGTGCTGCTTCGGGGATCCTCCAGTTCGCGAGGTAATGAAAAGAAATTTATTCTTTGCATTTTATCCATGGTTTTGTGGTTGTTCCTGCGTCCTGCCTGTGTCAGCTCACACACCGTTGAAATTATCACTGTAAATTTTGATGGATGGTCGCAAAAGTCTGCCCTTCTGGAGAAAGCCTTTGGCTTTCATATTCAGGGAACAATAGACACCAGTCCTTATGTGTTATTTCAATAATAAAAAGACCATAATTAGAACATACCGCCAGCTAGTTGCCTATTACATTTACTGTGGCTTGTTTTCAATATTTTTAACATCTACCTTCCTGAAAGCAGGACAGTGGATTTAAAAAAAGTGACAAGTCTGTGGCTACAGGCTGTCAAGCTTTAAGTTAACATCAGGGTTTAAAGTATCCAACCACAAACACTTCTTATTTTAACAAGAGCATTTTTACTTCCTTCCTAATGCCATTTTATTGTAAAGTAAGGAATTGCATACTTTAAACACCTATCAGAATGCTCTGATAAGCAATTATTATAATTTACAATTTATAACCTGTACACAGCCCATTGAACATATCTGTACCTTGTCATACCTCTACTTTAAATGACATGACTGACACTTACATTTTTTAAATTTTAGGATCAGGAAATATTTGAAATACTGGACAAATTTAAATATCTATTTTATAAAGTTGGAGCTTAAGACATCGTAAGATAAAAAAACTGAGACCGACAGACTTATTTTCAGGAAACAAAAATCCTTGCACCCAAAAGAAATAATAGTAAAATATTATGTTCTGGCTTTTTCCATTATTTTTGCAGCCTGTTTTTAATAGCATTAAAATTACTTAGAATAGTGCTAAAGTAATTCTTAACAAAAAAAAACCCAACAAACCAACAAACACAATAGAAACAACTGATTAATTCTGAAAATTGGTCAATTATGCCTAGATGCTTTTGTTTAAATTAAGTTTTTTCTGTTTATACATCATGTAACAGGCAGAGTTCACTCCTGAAGTAGTCTCAGTACAATTAAAATAGAGACCGTTTGGCCAACTGTTAGCCTTTACAATTATTTAAGCCAAGGTATGAAATCTTGGTAGCAGCTTTCTGTACAAAGCATAGAATCATAGAATCATAGAATCATAGAATGCTTTGGGTTGGAAGGAACCTTTAGAGGTCATCTAGTCCAACCCCCCTGCAGTGAGCAGGGACATCATCAACTAGATCAGGTTGCTCAGAGCCCCATCCAACCTCACCTTGAATGTTTCCAGGGATGGGGCCTCCACTAGCTCTCTGGGCAACCTGTTCCAGTGCTTCACCACCCTCATTGTAAAAAATTTCTTCCTTATATCTAGCCTAAATCTCCCCTCCTTTAGTTTAAAACCATTAGTCCTTGTTCTGTCACAACAGGCCTTACTAAAAAGACTGTCCCCATCTTTCCTATAGGCCCCCTTTAAGTACTGAAAGGCCGCAAGAAGGTCTCCCCGCAGCCTTCTCTTCTCCAGCCTGAACAGCCCCAACTGTCTCAGCCTGTCCTCATAGGATCCTCCAGCCCTCGGATCATTTTCGTGGCCCTCTTCTGGACCCACTCCAACAGCTCCATGTCCTTCTTGTGCTGAGGGCTCCAGAGCTGGACGCAGTA
>VYZW01001281.1:0-15110 GCA_013401315.1 Balaeniceps rex | reverse complement strand
TCCCTCAGGCGTGTCAACTGCACCACTCAGCTTGGTGTCATCTGCAAACTTGCTGAGGGTGCACTCGATCTTGCTGTCTATGTCATTGATGAAAATATTAAACAGCACTGGTCCCAGTACGGACCACTGAGGAACACCACTTGTTACCAGTCTCCATTTGGACATCGAGCCGTTGACCACTACCCTCTGTTTGCGGCCATCCAACCAGTTCCTTATCCACCGAACAGTCCACCCATCAAATCCATATCTCTCCAATTTAGAGAGAAGGATGTTGTGGGGGACTGTGTCGAAGGCTTTTTGGAAGTCCAGATAGATGACATCCGTTGCTTTTCCCTTGTCCACTGATGCAGTCAGTCCTTCATAGAAAGCCACCAGGTTAGTCAGGCAGGACTTGCCCTTGGCAAAGCCATGCTGGCTGTCTCAAATCACGTCCCTGTCCTCCATGTGCTTTAGCATTGCTTCTAGGAGTATCTGTTCCATGCATCTTGTGAAACTTATTTCTCTGGTGTACAAAAAAGTATAATCAGGTGAATGAAGGAAAAAGAAATTATATTTACTGCTGTTTTACAACAGAACTGAGCAAAGACTCCCTGCATGCCAACCTACAACAGGAGCTCCTTGTTGTGGAGTGTAACCAGAGATTCACAATACCTCCACACTCATGCAACCGTCCATGCTTTAATGGTTTTTCTACACATGCATATATGAACAGTCTGATGCTGAACGTCTCTCTAAGGCAATTTCTGAAGGACAGAAGTCTTTAAATGGTTGTTCTACTAGCATAACACATTGCCTTTCTTTTTTCAATAACAAAGTGCTGCCTTACCACACAACTTTAATCCCTGTTCATAATACAGATAAATATTCCAAAGAAAGAGGAGAAATTAAACAATTCATCAGTCACAGGCACCTAACACCAGTCAGTAAAAGATATGGCCTTTCCCAGTCAGGCAGGTTCCATATTTCATTTCATGAATACCAAGCGGAGCCTTGGGAATTATCTCGATACATTCAGTGGCACCAAACGAACCAAGCATGTAGAAAATATATCTGTCAGTGCAGAAATACATGACAACTTCTGCACTGAAATATTTCTGAGATAATAGTTACAATCCCAAATTGTACACAGCTAGATCTTAACTATGTATTCTGCCACTTTGCAAGTTGTTTTGCCCTAAGACAACTGTAAACATTATGTATTTTGAGGTCTAACATAAGTGCTTGCTTCTCCAATGTGAATCTTATGCACAAGCATGAGAAAAAATAAAATTACTGGGGTAAAAAGAAAGCATATTCAGATCTAAAATAAATGGGCTTACCTCTGAAACAGATCAGCCCCCAAGTTTTTCTCAGGTAGCTGTGGAATGAAGAATGAATAGGTAATATACCACCTCTCCTAGCCTATAATGCCTATAATTTTTCCTCAAGAGCAGTGTCAAAGTGTTTTCAATGTGATTTAGTTGAACACTGCACTTCCAAACAGGGGAGTAAGACAGGAGGAGGTTCTCAAATCCACAGATCAGCCAGAATGCATGAATTCCTACATCTGTAATGCATCAGAAGGGGCTGAGCACTGCAATGTCAGCCCTGCAGGACAGGCAGCGAACACAGAACTGAAGAATAAGTCCTGCTAGGTAGAAGCAGACTGCTGTACTTTAATGGACTCCTCACAAAGAATGAAATGGGAAAAAAGGAGTTTTAGGTGCCAGGGAAACAGCGTGTTCTTAACCATTGACTCCGCTTTAATTTTTAAGATATTCCTTTTCAGCAGGGATTCCTGTTAAAATGAAGTGAGATAAATTAAAGCTGTTCACAGGTCCAGAAACTAACACCAGAGCTGGTTTACGTCACACAGCTGTATTATTTTCCTAAGCTTTTGGTTTCATATGTGAGATAATTAGAGGTTGTGCTGGTTTTGGCTGGGGTAGAGTTAATTTTCATCATAGTAGCTAGTATGGGGCTATGTTTTGGATTTCTGCTGGAAAGTGTTGATAATACAGGGATGTTTTCGTTACTGCTGAGCAGTGCTTGCACAGTATCAAGGCCTTTTCTGCTTCTCACCCCACCCCACCAGCAAGTAGGCTGGGAGTGCACAAGAAGTTGGGAGGGGACACAGCCAGGACAGCTGACCCCAACTGACCAAAGGGATATTCCATACCATATGATGTCATGCTCAGCATATAAAGCTGGGAGAAGAAGAAGGACAGGGCAGACATTTGGAGTTATGGCGTTTTGTCTTCCCAAGTACCCGTTACACATGATGGAGTCCTGCTTTCCTGGAGATGGCTGAACACCTGCCTGCCGATGGGAAGTAGTGAATGAATTCCTCGTTTTGCTTTACTTGCGTGCGTGGCTTTTGCTTTACCTATTAAACTGTCTTTATGTCAGCCCACAAGTTTTCTCACTTTTACTCTTCTGATTCTCTGCCCCATCCCACCAGGAGGGAGCGAGCGAGTGGCTGTGTGGTGCTTAGCTGCCTGCTGGGGTTAAACCACACTAGAGTTCAAGAGCTAACCCTGATAAAAATAGGAGTCGCAAAATTATCATAGAAGCCCAGCTGCCCTGCGTAATAATTTTCATTCTGACTTGAAAAAGCTAATTGATATTCAATTCACCATCATGTTCATGTCAAGAATAGATTATTGGGCAGATTTTTCTAAATGAATGTGAATACCTGACAGTTTTGTCAGCTCTGTTTGTTAACCTGAGTGTATCTTCATTAGGAAAATTAGAAACAAGTGAAATTTATCTTTCCTTGCGCTGGTAAAGTACAAATGACTTATGTGTTGAAATCAGTCCTATTAGATTGGGACTTGGCTTGTGCAGTCATGATGCTAGATTTAATATTTTCCACTTTGCTGTTAACCTTTTCTATTCTTCATTCTTACAAGCATTTGCTTTTATGTCTTTTACCTTACTATTTTTTTGAGTGGTGATAAAATGAACAAAAAGTTTATGTGCCAACAATTCATAAGCAAAAAAACCATACAAAAGCTCTTGGAAAAGTATAACAACACGTATACTTAACTGTCAGACTAATTATGAAGTTAATAATTCCTTAGCTATTGCTCCTATACTCTGCATTTCTTAAGATGTCCTCTTCAAGGGGGGTAGAAACTTCCCACAGGAGTTCATGGGGATAATCAAACTCATCCTAGGCACCCATTCTTTCTTGCACTGCACTGATCCAAAGACCTAGCCTCTCTATTGGTAAAGTACGAAATCGTATTGCAAGGGTTTGATGCCTTTGCCCCATGCATAACTGGGAAGGTTGATAAGAGGTACATTCAACCAGAATCAATACAGACCTTTTCCACAACAGTCCCTTTAAAGAAAGAAGTTTTGAAGAGGAGACAGCTGATAAAGTGACAAATGGGGACTGGGAAGACAGATGGCCACTGCTTACTCAAGTAGTTACTTAATAACCATAATGAAAAGATAGCTGTTTGGTGACTCTGAGAACAGAATAAGCAGATGTTATGAGAGGTACAAAGGCTGAAGCAACTAAAGAGAGTTTGTGGTTGACTGGCAGCACGGACCCATGAAGAGCTGTTCGAGAATCTCTAGCTCAAGAACTGTGGGTGCATGTTCTTCCAGGTGCAGTCAGAGCTGCAGAGCATGCTGCTTCAGACAGGCTGAGAGCAAAAACCAGGAGTCTGAAACTCTGAAATACAGGCAAATCAGACATGGGAACAACAGTGGTGAAATACAAAAGCAGGCACTTCTGCGGTGGCACAGGCCCATCCACTGAAGCCAAACAAAGACTCTTTACTACTCTTTATCTGTCTTCTACTACTTCTTAGTTCAACATTTAACTCTAGGCAGCTAAATAAGAGTTTACCTACATTCTGTCCATATTTTGTCATAAAATGAAATGGGGTCATTCCTATTGTGCAGGCAGAAAAGCTACAATACAGAAAGCAAACAGTTTCATATAGCCCATAAATGGCAAATCTTGACTACCCTGCTTTCCCAAGCTAATGATGATGCTAACAATGTCTGTATGAAGTGTACAGAGGGTGGAAAAGCATAGCTGTTCAATCCCCATTTGTTGTGTTGTTGCAGTCTGAACTACCACCCAGAATTTATCCACAAGCCGTATAAATGAGCCTCCAGAAGTGACAGGACATTGTAAGTATTATCCATTACAGATCTATGCCAACGCCATATAAGCAGGATGAAGTTAGTATTTCATACTCAAATAAAAGGACATTCTCCCTGATCTCCCTAATGAAAGCAAATGACATACAAAGGATAGGGGAGGGCTATCAAGCCTACATTTGTATTTTTTCTGCTTGTTAAAGGTGATGTGGTTAGTAATGATTCTAGCTGTCAGCAGTTAAGGCCAGTCATCAGCAGAGCCACAAGCTGTGGGCATATCAAAGCAAAAGCAGTCATGACTTTCAAGGTGTCAATGCTCTCAAGCAAAATGGTCAGTTTTTCTCCTTTGATTCCTGAAGTGGCATCTCATTTGCTTGATAAGTTATCTACTTTAGAAGTGAAATATTTAATATAGTTGGCCTTACTGCTGTAGTCTGGAAGTGACCATGATGTACAGAAAAAAAGTTTAGCAGAACTCCTATGAAAAAACCTTCCAGGAAGGAACACAAAGGCAACTCAGAAAACATGAGGTTAACATTTGGCTATATTAAATGTTTTCTTTTTTTAGTGCAGAACCTCAAAAATATACCAAAGTAAATGCAACTTATTAGAAAGAACAGTTGTTCCACTCATGTCAAATATTCCCAGAGATACCCCAGTTTTATATTCATGATGATAAAATGTTTCTTATCTCCTTTGATTAAATATCCACACAGCCAGTCAGTTTAACGTTTTACAGCTTTGTAATTCTCTCTTTCACTGAGTCAGTCTGTCACTTTTTCCACTAGCTCTTCATTTATAATTTATGGTGTCAAGCACCAAGCTTTCACAGCATGAACATTTTACAGGTGCTAGGTCAGGCTGTCAAGCTAAAGTACATGCTAATAATTGGTAGCTTTGAAAGTCTTGGTCTCTTTACCTACAGTGGAACATCAGCATGAAGGTTCAATTGTTTTTACAAAATAATCAGCTTTCCAATACTTTTAACGTTATCAACAAATAAATATACAACATCCTGTCATTTCCTTGACAGGAAATAATTTTGACTATCTAACCAAAGATCAAATTGCTTTAAAATATTGGACAGCATGGAGTACTCACCTCTACTATATACAGACTTTGAGCTTTGAATGATATACTTTTAATGCACATACATGGAGATTAAAATTTCAAAGATTACTGAAGAGCATAAAATAGATCTGAGAATGCCATCATTCATGTAGTAAACTGTTATGCCTGGTCTGTTGAATAACTGGTCTCATATAGTTACCCACTTTATTTCTTTTGTGACTATATGATAACCTAATTGGAGAAAACAAACTTTTTTTTTCTTATTTCACATCAAGAAGAGAAAGTAAAAAGACTGCTTTTCCATATTATTTTAGGATTTTTTTCAAGTTTTATAGAGTACAAGAGGTCATCTGGATATAATTCAAGGAACATTTTTCAATATATCTCTTCCTAGTCCACAGCTCTTTAAATGCCAGCAGAAGAAAAAAAATGTTGGAACCTAACAGCACAGTACTAATACTTTTTTAACAATAATTAAACCAAAAAAACTTCCTGCTAAAACAGTGTAAAGTAAAAACAGACACTTCTGATACGACTGAAAATTCTGAAAAGTCTTTTTGGTAACAAGGGGTTGTCATGAGTAACACACATGAAGGTGGAAAGCATTTGTGAGACTTCCACTGACCTGAAATGAACACACCTTGGGCACAATGATTTGGCAGGTATAGGACTGCATCACTACTGCTGGAAATGCAGTAGCACTCGGTGACTTACTTAGTTCAAAGCACCGCATCGAAGGGCTACTTGAGACCTAAGTGCCTGTTATACAACCCAGTGATGCAAGAGGAATGTCACTGAGGATCGCTGGAGCACTGCCAAGGGACTTTGAAGGCAATGCCAAATATAGACTATATAATACTACATCCACACTGTTACTGCAGAATATGGGAACCTTTCTATTTGAATGATTATTGCAAAGGTAATGTTTGAATTAAAATTTTTGTTATACCATTTTTATTCAATTTTTTTTTCCTCTTTTGCCATTCTGTCTGAAATGTTTGAGCCCAGAAAATGTGAGAAGGGGACAAATAGCACCATGACTGTGGAGATGAATTACTCTATTAAAGAAAAAATAGGGAATAATTTAAAAGTTATTCTTTGCTCCAATCTGAAGACTACAGTATAGTGAAAATGCTCAATTTGTCTGGGAAGGCTATCCAGTATATCATAGAATTACAGAACTACAGAATGGTTTTTGGGTTGGAAGGGACATGTACAGATCATCTAGTCCAACCACCCTACCATGGGCAGGGATATCTTTCACTAGATCAGGTTGCTTAAAGCCCCATCCAATCTGGCCTTGAACACTGCCCATGATGGGGCATCCACAACTTCTCTGGGCAACCTGTTCCAGTGCCTCACCACCTTCATCCTAAAGAATTTCTTCCTTATACCCAATCTAAATCTACCCTCTTTCAGTTTAAACCATTGCCCCTTGGTCTGTCACTACAGACCCTGGTAAAAAGTCTTTCCCTGTCTTTCTTACAAGCTCCCTTTATATATTGAAAGGCCGCAATAAGGTCTCCCCAGAGCCTTCTCTTCTCCAGGCTGAACAACCCCAACTCTCAGCCTTTCTTCACAGGAGGGGTGTTCCATCCCTCTGATCATCTTTGTGGCCCTCCTCTGGACCCACTCCAACAGATCCATGCCGTTCTTGTGCTGAGGGCCCCAGAGCTGGACGCAGTACTGCAGGTGGGTTTTCACCAGAGCGGAGTAGAGGGGGAGAATCACGTCCCTCGACCTGCTGGCCATGCTGCTTTTGATGCAGCTCAAGATACAGTTGGCTTTCTGGACTGCAAGCACGCATTGCCGGCTAATGTCCAATTTTTCATTCACCAGTATCCCCAAGTCCTTCTCTGCAGGGTTGCTCTCAATCCCTTCATCCCCCAGTCTGTATTGATATTGGGGATTGTCACGAGCCAGGTGCAGGACCTTGCACTTGGCCTTGCTGAAATTCATGAGGTTCACATCTATCTACATATCTATGTATCCAGTATATATATATATATATATATGATCTAGTGTGAAATAGTTTTTACCAACACAACAAAGACCAAGCCTGAAAAATTACTACTGCATCTGTACTTCTTCCCAAGAAAGTTTGTTATACATAAGTACTCTGAAAAGCATATGAAGAATGCACTTTATACTCCTCCTTTAGGAATTTTTTTAGCTCATACAGACCCCCTCCTTTAAAGCCCAACATAGGCAGTTCCATAGAATCTTTTGTTTTCACCTTTCGTTGAAGATTTTACCAGATGTAATTAAAGCAGAGAAAACTGGGTTGTAGAGTGACCTACAAGAAATATCAACACAAGTTTTTAAGTTCTGCTAATGAAGCCTTACAAAACTGCATGTTTTGCTACTCTAGTTTCCTTTAAAGGAAGAACACTATAGCATGGTTACAGAGCAGAGAATGGATTCAGTGGGTGGACTAGAGCAGTCAGACAATGAATTTTGCAAGAGCATAATGTGAATTGATAGGGATAAAAGGAAACGCAGTCTTATGGAGGTAGTGGTAGAGCTTCAGAGGGGCTGAAGACTGATTGAGGAATCTGAGGGAGAAATGGCTAGCCTGAAGACAAACATTTGTATGGGAAGACTTGATGGAAAGAAAGAAAATGTGTAACACTGAACAGCAAAAAAATTCACAACGGAAGACAGAACTAGGGTTGTAGGAAAACATGGATTGGAGACTGTTACACAGTCAGGAAAGGCATTGAAAAGTGGTGATGGATAGATGGGCTGTATGGGGAGATGATGAACACTGACTGTTAAAAAGAAACATGTTTACTATTCTTTGCATATCAGGAATGATGTACAAGTTGGAAAGGGGAGGCAGGGTTTGCACATATTTGCTTTCATTAAGATAACTTGTCACCAGAATTGTATCTAGAATCCAAAATATATCATCAGTAACTAATTTGTCTAAAATTCCAAATCACAGTCTTTCAAAATATGGCAATGTACAGGACATATTAAAACTGAGACAACTGAAGCTGTCTTCCCTTCTCATTTCAGACTGCATGATAGAAGCCTGTCTGCAAGAAATGAGGTTTCACTTTCAGTAATGATAGAGTTATTCTGGAGTAAACAGTATCCTCAATAGAGTTAGCATACATTAACTGAAGACTGTTGAATCTAAGAACAGCTTCAGGGCAAACATTTTTTTGTTACTTAGATGTATTTTTCTCTACTGATAAAAAGGATTAGTGAGATTATAATGAGAACTAAATAAGGAATGAGATAATCAGTGTTAAAAGGAAATATTTAGGATGAAAAGTATACAATTACATCCCTAGTTAAAAAAGCAACAAAAAAAGGGAGATAATAAATATGTATTCAATTTTAGATAGTACATGTATTTCATAAACCCACATTGATCTAAGGCCTCTTTTCTTACAAGAACTAGCTACCACTGTACCTGAACAATTTGGAATACTGTGCTTGTTACTCTCACTTTCCCACCTGGTCAAAATCACTCTCAGACTACGAATATAATCCTATCTCATGGCAGGTTTCTCTACCCTCTACATGAATGCAATCAATTATTGTTTAACGTTGTTTCCCACCAACAATAATGAATACCTTGATCAGAATCTCAGTGTGCTTTTTTGATTGTCCACAGTCCCTTCATTTCCAGTGCTTGCTCTCAATCAGAACAAGTGATTTAAATCTCATACTTAATTTAAAACAGATGAAGGGGGAATTTAAGATGTTTCATTCGTGTAAATGCCAAATTTATAACAATGAATATTATCTTTTATATTGCTATACAGCTTAATTTATTTCATCTAAGAGCAATAAAACAGAGTAAGTACTGAGCGATCCTAATAGCCAAGCAGAATCAAATTATGGAAGAAAAAACTGACATCTGAATTATAATGCATTAAGGTAAAATTACAGCTGAATTTGAAGATAATTTCATTCAATTTGACTTCGAGAGTGCAGTACTTTTTCAGCCTTATCTCAGTATTATACAAACTGAAAAGTGTTTTGAATCTACAAAAATTATGAAATATGATTTGTGTTTTTATAGTTAAGATATCATTAAATTACTATTTGTGTGGCAACACCATATTGGTAGTGAACATTCTAGCTTATCATGTACATTTTGTTGTACAAGTGTCAGAAATAAATCTGGGTTAGGAAACTGAAGCAAGTTGTAAAAGTTTTTAGCTGCTTTAAATAGAGAGCAAAAGAGGTGAGGAAGTGCATAAAAGGCATGCTTTTGACATAGACAGTATTAAACTGTGCAATTCCACAAAGGTTAGTCATGACACTGATCTTATTTAATATTTAAGTAATGTCCTTGGCCAAAGTAGGTTTATTCCAATGAGATTTTTTCATGGGAAAGTTGGGAGGCATTGTCAACACAGCTGAAGGCTGGAACACTATGCGGGGGGCTATGGGGAGAGAAGGACTGGTTTTTCATATCTAGGATAATAAAGAAGGGAAGACATTAAATACAAATCATAAGACAATCCAAAGGGAGCTAAGGAGAATTTATTTTATGAAGTGGGAGCCAAACAAACGTGCATGTATTAGCTGATGACAAGACAACCAAGGACCAATCAAATGACACGGGAATGAAGGAGACAAATGCCATCACAGAAAGTGTCAGGTATTTCTAATAAAAATACTACTGTTGCACAAAGTACCAGAAAAATCTCACCAGCAAAACTGCACATGGTTCTGGCCACCTTTACTCAATAAAGAATGAATTAAAACAGCGTGAAGAACAGGCAGAGGCAACTGCAACTGTCATAGTGATCAGATTTCTCTTGAATGAGAGGTGAAAACAGCATGCCAAAACCCAAAAGAAGAGATACAACTCCTCCTACAATAGTGTAGCTGGATATAAATCGGGAATGGAAAGATGTTCTTAAGTTTTGGGATGACACAATCCAAGAATAAATGAAGAAGCACCAACCACTAATAAATGCAGCTTATAAATGCATTTTAATTTCATACCACTGAAGTTTAGAACAACCTTCCAATGGGGGGTAATAAGGTAACATCACTTATCTAGATTTAAGATGAAAACTAATCACTTTTTTTATACAGCATCATAAGAGGCATTTGCTTCTGGTAACAGAGCTCTTTCCCAGTCCTGTGTTCCAGTCACAGTCAACAGAGCCACTCGATGCAGTGTAAACAGTCTTAGCATATACCACTAATGCAAATACTATTTTTTCTGTTTAGAACAATTAAAAAAACCCTTTCAATGCCAGTAATGTTACAGTAAAATATTTTCCTCACCTCAAAGGAAATTAAGCCACTTGCTGAATGATAAACTGACTCTTCCATTGCTAATTTCCTTTCCTGTCTTCAAGGCCAATGGTAACTTCCCCCCTGCAACCCATTTCCTTTTGGAACACAGTAACAAGTACTTAAATAATTCTTGAACCCTCTTCACAGAACTACAATATAGATCTTTCTGAACTACTGCATTTATCTTTAACATAAGTCTCCAAAGGACATAACCCACATTATGGACTAATAGTCTGTAAAACTGAATTTTATGAACTGTAGCAGTTTTGAGCAATAAAAAAAGAATCAGTGGACTCAAGTTGATGGCCTTTCTTCCCTACCCTATACAGGAATGAATTTATTTTTTATATTTTTTAAAACAATGTACTTTTAAAATGCATTAGAACCTGCCTGGAGTCTACAAATATGTATGCTTACACATAGAGATGACATGTTATTGAACAAATTATTTTTTCCCCCCAAACTAAACCCCAAATTTTGTAAATTAGAATATTCATGTCAGAGAGACAGAATAACTTGATTTTTAATCTTCTCTTCCTTCTTCTTATTTTCTTCTCCTCCCTCTTATAAAAAATGTACTGTTCCATCTTATTTGTTCGATCTAGAAGAAGGATAGCCCACTGCTATTTTAGGAGCATTAGTCATAAATTCTATCACTTTACTGCAATGAAAATCCTACTCATGTTCCTTACAGCTGCATAAATATGTTTACCTCTGCTCAAAGAATACTACCTCCATGAAGCTCACCAACAAGAATCTTGTTTTATTCATAAAGCATTTAATATCAAGACTATTTCTTAATTTCTTTTCATAGCTTTCTCTTAATTTAAAATAGATCAAAACCCTTTTAACATATGTTCCATGCTGTAAAGGTCCCAAAACCCAAGCATTCAAAGTATTTTTTTTGTGCGTGCTGAATAACTGTGAAGTCAACCTGAGCCAGTACCTGGCAGCTCAAATAATCAGGTCGTTTGGACAATGTATTCACTGGATTTGGTATAATCTCATCTGGACATAAGAACACTGGATATCAGAAAAGAAAGAATCCCTTAGATCAGAGTCAAGCATCCACAACCACAGTTAAAAGTTTAAATACATTAGTATAAAAGAATGAACAGTTCTTCAATCATTCTTTGCACAGCTTGAATATCAACTCACTAACTTTTTCCTTTCCTAAACACACTATAAAAAAAGACGACCCTTAACTAAGCAGATGCTTAACTGAAGGGTATTATGAAGAACCCATGAATAGCAGGACTTTTTTTTTTAAGATAGGAAGATAGGAGTCCTTATAAACCTAGTAAGTAAAGTATATTATATGCTACAGTGAAGGAAGAAATCTCCAACCACAAATTGTTTTGGCAGTCTCATCTGACCTGGAGAGGTAGAAAATTCTCATCTGCTCAGATGGTGGCAATTGGTCTTACACTGAGTATACGAGCAAGACACACAAACCTGTCACCTGCAAAGAGGTTTCTCCTTATACAGCACATTAGAATACTTCACTCAACCCCAGTATTTATTTCAAACATTTTTTAGTGTTTCAAAGGCAAAATAAAATTCCTACAATAGTAAGGGAAAAAAAAACTAACAAGCTTCTGCTTAACAGCAATAACCCCAACAGACAATTCTGCTCTGCTGTCTTTCTCTTCCATTCCCAGCCTTTGATATTGCTTTGATACACTTTGATATTGATATTATTCACAGCCTATACCATCAGCACAGTCTGGTAAATGCCTGGTATTTAGACCTGAGTTCTGCGACGCAGCAACTCCAGTTCCACCCGTTACCTTTATGCCTTTTACATAAATGAAACATTACACCTTTGAATTACAATGCATCCTTAATTTTATTTACATATCTGAGTGCAGTTCCAGATTACTCACTTCAGCCATCTTTCTTTGTAAATGGACATCTAGTATGTTATTT
The DNA here is from genome assembly GCA_013401315.1 of Balaeniceps rex. NCBI lineage: Eukaryota > Metazoa > Chordata > Aves > Pelecaniformes > Balaenicipitidae > Balaeniceps > Balaeniceps rex. Next base: position 2,735 of record VYZW01001281.1, on the reverse strand, counting down.
TTCTGCTGTGAAAAATTTTGCTACTTGGGGATTTTTTCATTCATTCCTACTTCTGGAATTTCAGGTTAATTAGTGGGACCTTCCAACTTCATAGGGTGAGCCCCTTACATAAATGAAATAAATCTGATTCTGCCAATGCTGACATACATAGTTATTAAAATCACGGGGAGCTGATAAGGAGGCTGTACAGAACACTAATGTAAATTATATGCTAGCAGAGCACATTGTCAACTCCTGTTCTGAGGTGTGTGTACAAGTGAAGAAGATACTTAGGCCAGACATCTCAACAGGGCTCTCAAAATTACTTCTTTCTCAGAAGGCCACATTTCACTTTTATTCAAATAACATGGAAATAGTACTGACAGCTAAGGAGAGAAAACAAAGAAAATGACAAGGATCTATATTAATGCAACCAAGTCCCAAGTCATGATTTAGTGATTTTCTGAAAACCCAGCAGCTGTAGTGGGCTATTACCAAAGAACCTTGGTTTTTTATCTCTGGGTAGATGGAAAAGTTTGAAACCATCTACCATATTTTGCAAGACAAAAGAAATAAAAAGAACTCTACTTCAGGCTCTACTTCTGACTCTACCTCACAACATCTGGAAGTTTGGGTTTATTAAAACCTACTGGTATGTACATTTGATTTCTATCACCAACCTTGGCTTGGCATCATTATAGTATGCTGGACGTTATAAAATTCCCATTCTCTATGGTGTGCCTTGCGATACCTTCTCCAGTCACAGTTGATCTAGAAGTCATTGTGTTTCTCTGGGGCATTGCCTCACAGCAATAAAATGAATATATAGCATGTATATTCATTATGTGATTATTATCTCTCTAGCTTTGGTCTTGGTTTTCTGCTCTGATACTCAAATGGTCCAGCTGTCCTTTCCTACACCTCCCTTTAAGAAAGTCACAGTGCCTTTCATTGACACACAAGCTTATTTCTCTTGAATCTGCGCACTTTAATAGTGTCTAGTACAATTACATCCTAACTGATTCCTCTTGAAATGATACTACAGAATGCGTCATAGTGCAGAAATATTTGGGAGAACACTGATTATTCACAGCTTCGTTTGCACCGATGTAGATTTTGATGCTGAAATTATTTATCAATTCAAAATGGCACACCTCCACCTATGCCAGTCCATACACAAGGTTGAAGAGAACAAAATGGATGAAAAAATACAAACATACTATTATTTGTTTTTTAAAATACCATTACAGAGTTACAATTCAAAGAAAAAGGTTTAACCCACTCTCAATTTCTAATCAACTTACTTTCTTCCCCCATAAATGTTCTCTCCCTGCCAGGTCCTTTAATTAAATGCAATGGAAAGCTTAGAATTCACTACAGATACGGTTGGGTCTAGGAAGAGACAAGCCTGAGTGAAACAGAAACATTCACAGCTAAAATTCAGATTGCTTGGTGATGTGTTTTACTGATTCACAGAATGGTTGAGGTTGGAAGCGATCTCTGGAGGTCACCTTGTCCAATCCTCCCTGCTCAACCAGGGCCACCTAGAGCAGGTTGCCCAAGACTGTGTCTAGACAGCTTTCGAATATCTCCACTGCAGGAGACTCCAAAACCTCCCTGGGCAACCTGTGCCAATGCTCAGTCACCCTCACAGTGTGGTGTTCTCAAAACCCAAAACCGCCACAGTGTGGTTGAGAAACACCACAGTGTAGTGTTTCTCAAAACACAGAAAAGTGTTTCCTGATGTTCAGATGGCACCTCCTGTTTCAGCTTGTGCCCATTGCCTCTGCTCCTGTCACCGGGCACCACTGAAAAGAGCCTGCCTCTGTCTTCTTTCCACCCTCCCTTCAGGTATTTATATACACTGACAAGATCCCCCCCAAGCCTTCTCTTCTCTAGGCTAAACAGTCCCAGCTCTCCCAGCCTTTCCTCATAGGAGAGATGCTCCAGTCCCTTCATCACCTTCGTGGCCCTTCACTGGACTCTCTCCAGTATGTCCCTTTCTCTCCTGTACTAAGGAGCCCAAAACTGGACACAGTACTCCAGGTGCGTTCTCACTAGTGCTGAGTAGAGGGTAAGGATCGCTTCCCTCAACTTGCTGGCAATACTTTGTCTAATGCAGCCCAGGATATCATTTGCCTTGGTGTCCTCACCCAGGTCCTTTTCTTCCAAGCTGCTTTCCAGCTGGGTGGTCCCTAGCATATACTCGTGCATGGGGTTGTTCCTCCCCAGGTGGAGGACTTGGCACTTCCCTTTGTTGAACTTCATGAGGTTCCTGTCAACCCATTTCTCCAGCTTGTCAAGGTTCCTCTGGATGGCAGCACAACCCTCTGGCCTATCAGCCACTCCTCTCAGTTTTATGTCATCAGCAAACTTGCTGAGGGTGCACTCTGCTGACAAGGAAGTGCTCCCCTCAAACTGCAAAAGTGGGGTTTAAAAAAAAATACAAAAAAGTGCAGATACCAAAGAACCTTCAGTTCTTGAGCAGTAATAATAACACACAGTTATTTTCCAAACTATTATTTGTAAAAGAAAAAGGTATTTATTGGAATTGAAAGGCAGAGGGGCAGGGTTAGCAAACGTCTTGGGACTTTTCAGTCCCTTTTAGTTATGAACTGGAAAAGGCTTAAATTTTTGCAAAGGCCAATTGGGTGAAAAGATCAATTTGGTAAACCTGCTGAGGGAGGTAAAAGTACTGTTCTGCATTAAAAACTGACTAGGAGTGTCGTGGTTTAGCCCCAGTCGGCAACTAAGCA
>VYZW01001280.1:27805-49785 GCA_013401315.1 Balaeniceps rex | reverse complement strand
ATCTATAAGGTGGGATAAACGCTCAACATTGGCCGATCTTTCATTTTTCTCTACAAGATCATCCCGCATGGAGCTGGCCTTAGCAATATAGTCGCGAATTTGAACTAGTCTGCTCACAATCTGTAAAGACACTGAAATTACTGAATGCATTCAGCTACAGCTTTAACGTATTCAATGCACAAGACATGGTGATAGCAACAGCAAAGTAGTAATTAAAGGGGTGACATACTAGTACTTTCAATCCTATAAGCACACTTCTTCAAGTGGTTAAAAGTCAACAGCTTTTATAAGGATAGATTTACTCATGCGTGAAGTTGCAAGGCTGAAGCACGGGGCTTCTTGTCAACATAGGCTAAAACAGAATTGAGCTCATTAACTTATGAAAATATTAAACTGTGAAAGTGTTTTCTGGAACTGTATAAAAGAGAACCAACCTCTAAGATGAAAATTAATGCTGCTTCTGCTACCAATAAGCAGATTTCTAAAGAACAATACATGATTAAGTTTGGTTTCACATTTTCCTCAAGTTGCCTTTTAGAACAGTGGGAAGATAAGCATTTCCAATAAAGATTTAACAGTTATACTTTTCAGAAATTTAGAAAGATGCACTGAAAAGTAACAAGGTAATTAAAACCTAAGAATCAATACTCTGTAGACTTCATAGGCTATGTAAATACCTGGCTACTATCCATAGCTCGTTCTCCCCTTCCATCTTCTTGAGCAGAGACATGACAATTTTGCAAGAAATCCTTACTTAGAGCAGCTCCAAACAACTCTTTACATTTCACTGATACCCCACTTTCCTTTTTTTGGGAACCTGAGGCAGGATCTTTGCTTTTGTTAGTGTTTATCTGCAGTGACAGGAAGTTGAATGGTTTTTTGTTTTCATTAAGTTGACGTTTGTTGTTAGCAGCTGTTGCCCTGCCTTGAGAATCACTTCCAATGCTTCTCTATAAACAAACAAAAAAACAGAACAATTGCTTTATTTTTTTCCTCCAGTATATTCTCAACACCAATTAGTTTCCCTGCTTGGATTACCAGTTCTGCAGTATTATCAGACTGATTTTAAAGTTACCTTATTAGTCACTAACTAGCCAAAAGCTAGCTGAAGACAGTGCCAGTGATTTTTGCCATATCTTATTCAGAAAGCAAGCCCACCTTCCCAAAACAGCTGAGAAGCAAAAGGGTTCTGCAGTTCCTCACCCTTGCTGTGGCCTCCACCTTTACTACAGTGAAAGGCATCCTACTTCTCCAGGTACATTTGAGACACTAACAATAATAGAAGAGCAATATATTCACTTGCAGAATATGATACCTCATAACTTCAGCTTTTCTTTAGAACCTTCTGAATAGCAACTTGTTGCCGTAACATACATTTGGGCAGGAAGTTATGCCCAGTCTTCATATTCTCAGTCAAAGCAATGAATTGCATTTGGAAGAATCTTCATAACCCAAAAAAGTTAATCTTTGCCAAAGTTTGTTGTTAACAAGACTCTATTCTGAAACTGTTAGCACAGATTTATGCCTTGTTACCAAAGAATTAATCCCTCATGCTTTTCATTGTTTTGGACAGGGAAGGGTGAATGTGCCATATTCCCAAAGAAGCAGTTATGGCTCAAGAATTCATGCCATACATTTCTCTACACTCTACTGAGAAACAGTTTTTAACAGTACTCCTCTGCTTAATCCACAAGGATAACAATGTTCAGAATCACAAACTGGCACTTCAAGAACAGACTTTCAAAATAATGTAACATATTTTCGAGTGGCGGACAAGTATGATGAGCAAGTAATACCGATTTGAGGACACAGGAATTTGTTAATGAATGAGAGGAAGAACGTGAAGACAGCAAGCATACTCTCAAGCATAGGAAAGCCATGGTCCTGAACTTTCCATAATTTTCTAAAGTTCAAAACCAGAATTTTGATTTGGCTCCCATGGTGCCTACAAGGGGTTTTTTTACCTTAATCGCTTATGAAAGCTTTCTTCATTCATCTGTCAAATTATTAAGAGATAGCTGAATAAATTTTGTAGTCACATTTATAGTGGGAGCTAGGATTCACACAAACCTGATCCAGATCACTGAAGTTTATTCTTTGTTTAAGCCTTTCCAGCTCAGCTTGCTCTGGAACAGACATCTGTGTCATATATCGAGCATGAGGAAAACTCTGAGGAGTTCTGGTCTTCCGTCGTCCCATTCCAGGTGAGGATTCTGGAGATATATCATTAGTAAGCCTCGTTTCAGCTTCCCCACCAAGCTTTTTCTTGTTTTTTTCTGAAGATCTGTTTGCTTTCTTCTGTTGACTTCCCCAGTCCTTAAGGGGAAGGAGAGGGAAGAAAAAAAAGCTGTATTTGTTATCCACATAGATAAAAAGTAGATGTTTTAATTCAGTGAAATAGAGTTTACTTCCATTTTAGAAGTAAAAATAAAAAGCGGTATCAAAATATGCACTAAGTTTTCTAGAGCAAATGTCACATTACAGAATATTTTTTCCACTGCATAAATTAAAAATAGCTTGTCAGGAAGTTTTAAACACATTTCATCCTACAATGCATTAAATTAATTTCAAATGAAGCTAAAATTTTATTTTTCTTCTTTTCTGAAAAACTCTTCAGTAGTTTAGAACTTCTAAAATTAGAGTTTTCACTTCTATGACACCTACAACGCTTTCATGTCTAGCTACTTTATTTACCCAAAACGCTTCCCATAAATATGTCTACAGACTTCACAACCTCTGAATTACATTAATTGCTTGCTTACATCTACCTCAATTATTTTTTATTGGTTTTGCAGATACTTACCTATAAAGCTGTACTGACAAGGCTTAGGTTTTGCATTGTTACCTGCCACTAACAGAATCCACCTGGCAATTTTCAAGTACAGCATAAAATGGCAACTGAAAGATAAGATTAATTATACCGTGTTGTTCAGACGGTCATCAAGGCTCTCATTGCTCCAGCTAGGCAAGTCCTGATCATTCATGCCTTCTTCAAAGGGACCACCTCCTGTTGCCATGACAAGCAATCAATAAAAAGAATCTAAAAGGAATAGTTGAAAGAAACATGCTGTATTGAAATCAGTTTATGTAGAATATTTTAAAGATTCTCAATCTGATATGACAACTACATATTCATTATAAAATGCAAACACAAGACTGTTTTAAGAAACTAAACCCCCTGTTTACTAAACCGCGTTACTAAAAGTGTAACACCGAGAAGAACACACATACTTGCATTAAAAATTAAACAAGAAGTAGTTGTGGGTTTGGGGTTTTTTTGAACCTCCTTATTTTTAATCCCTGCTCTTAGAAAGTAAAGAATGGTTTTTTTGAGGCTCTCAATTTGCCTCACTTAAAAACACATTATACAGTGCTTGGAAAGCCTGGTTTGCGATTCATAAAGCCTGCACTTTCAAGTCCGGGGTGATGTCTATTTGATACAATAAGTGACTTGGGAGATGTAGTATGTCAAACTTTCATATTTATTTCCATACTACGATGTTGACAACAGAGCACTGAAGGGGATACTTGATACAATACATGGAAAATAGACATCAATAAAAGGCTTTTTACTTTCTTCACTACAGGTTAAGTTATTTAACTGTTGAATGCTGTGTCACATTATAGTTTCAAGCAAAACCAAACAAAATAATTTGGGTTTCCTAGAGCTTTGCAGTTCTCTAATAGTGTCATTCGGTGCAGTATAAAGCAACCCATACGTTAAAAGTTTTCATTTTCACTTCTAGTTTTGACATTAGTAATAAAAAAGTTGTTAAAGCTGAAACATCAGAAACAAAGTATTCATTTATAGCAGTAAAATTAGATTAGCCTGTTCAAAAAGGTGAAGAATACACAGCTGTATATACTCTCAGGCTGCAATAAAAACTGTGTAGCCGAAGTGCTGCTGGCACAGTTCCACTGCACAAAGCTACAAACTTTCCCTTTATAACAGCTATGAAGTTCCCTTACACATGTAGAAGAAAAACAGTCTTGCAGAGAATTACTTTTTCCAGCTAGTTTTAACTGCTATGTTAGGACATGATCCTAGCTTTAACTGAAAAAAAATCAAAAAGGACCATTTATTTCTAAACATTTTACTGCAAACTAGCTACTACTAATTTTCACACTGTGCAGGTGAAGAAATCACCTAAAACTCAATATTAAGAAGTATCTAAGAAGTTTGTTGGTTTTTTGGGGGTTTTTTTGGTGGTTTTTTTTTGTTTGTTTTTTGTTTTTTTAAATAATCAGTTCCAGAAAAAAATGATTAATCCTGAACTAGGTTTAAAAGTTGTACTAGTACACCTATCTTGCTTAGGTATAGTATTCAATCAAAATCACACAGTACAGCCCTCTCAGCACGTGCACTTGCACGAAGCAGTATTTTTATGCAAACACAGCCTATTACTATACCATTAAGGAAATGGGATCTACCAAGTATGCTCATTATACCATAACCACCTCTCCACTCAGCAGTGTACCAACCTAAGTCCCGCTAACACAGTTAGGAGTAATTCAGCTTCTGCATCTCACAATCAGAATCATAACACAGGTATAATTAAGTGTCTGCTACTTTGCGAACTGGCAGATCCGTACCCTACTGTCCTTGCACGTTCATTCATACTCCCTTCTTCGTCCCAACAGAAGCATCCACTAGGCCATGCAATCGGAGGGTACCATCTATAAACTAGCTAGCCAACAAACAAAACTGAAATTAAAAAAAACAAATGAGTTCTCAACTGGATAAGCTCCCTGGTCTGGCTAACCTTATGACTATATAAGAACTATCTGTAGGCTCAATGAAGGCAAATAAAAGCCATGTCACCAGGAGGAGCGAAACCCAGACATATCAACTGTAAAATCACACCTTCTGTGCAACTTTCACCCAGGTGAACTGTCAGATTTATTTAGAAAATAAGAACACAATGCCCTTTCACATCTTCTTTGTTCTCATGTAGAAGCACGAGCATCCTATAAAAAGTTCACAGGGAAGCTCTCCTGCCAAGTCAAGGTAAATTTGACAAGCATTCGAAACAAATGCATAGTTATCAGTTTAGCTTATTTTAGAGAACAGCTATGTTTTGTAAGAACTTTCTTCAGCTACAGATAAACTGTTCAGCTTTGTAGATGTGCAAGACCCAACATTTCAACCAGCACTCTATCCTGACCTATGCCACTAAGCATAATAAGTTCATCTCGACATGATTAGAGGCCATCTGGGTTTACAGTCCAATTCAGTAAGCCGTTTCCTCATCATCATGTTATATAATTCTACTAAAGCCGTAGCAAAAGAAGCTTTTGCCCACCTTCCACTGTAAAACCAAGAAGTGGCAGTATTCATCTTTACATAATGCAACTAACTATTCACATTTATTTCATTTAAAACTTTCACAAAAGCTATCTTCAACTATCTTTGCTGCAGAAGTCTCTAATTACCTCTGAAATAAATTCACTGCCACAGATGGAATATTCTGAATAATATTCTCAAACAAGGACACTAGGCATATGCCAATGCACTCTAATAAACAGAGCTCAAAAATAACAATATCTGATTAGTTCCAGCAAGCGCATTTTAAAGTGTCCTAACAGAACTGTGCCCTTCCCAGAGAGCAAGTTCCTAAACATTCATATTATAGTCTTTGATATTTCCAAATGAGTTATATTCAAGTGAGCTTAAGATCACAGAGCTATGCTGGTATTATACCCCTTCAACTCAGTCAAAAAAACACAAAGAGGTTCAGCCAGCTTTTTTCTTGGAGATTAAACTCTCCCATATGAAGTTGTGTTTTTCACCTCCCCCCACACACTTCAGTAATTTGTATTTTTTCTTACTTTTCATTTTACCAGCTATTTCCTCTTATAAAATCTTTGGTATCCTCCCATTACATTATTTCTGCATCCAGCAATCCATTACCAATCTCAGCTTCTTGCACGTTACAGAATCTGTATAAAAGCTCTATTTGAACATGTGCATACTGCCTTACAACATTTACTAGGGACTTGGAAAAAAAAAAAAAGACTTTCAAATATATTTTCTACAGAAATAACAACTTAAGATAACTTGCAAGATTGCAGTCAGAACATATTTCGTACATGTAACAGCAATATGCAAATTGCTCAGAAGTATCACTACAAAACATGCCAGCAAACCAAATATACATCTTTTAAAAGGCTTTTTTTCTACAGCGGAGTTGTTTTTGACACTTTTTTCCTATAGCATTCATGTGAACTGCAAGAGCTCTGAAGAGCACTTAATCCTGCACATAGAAACTTTTGAAAATTAAAAGGAAAACAAGAAGTTGTAAAAAGCCATCATATAGCCATAAGGACTGAAAATGGGATCAAACACTTCTTTAAGTTTAGCTTTTTAAGGCACACGCTCCTCACTGAGCATTAACTTAGCATGAACCCATTAAATGCCTACAGAGTATTGCCAACCGTACAGTATCATCAGATAGGAGCCTCTCTTGTTGCACGGGACAGCCCTCACACGGGCAACGCGCTAAGAGAACTGCAAACTCAAACACCCGGACCAAGGGAGGGATGCCCAGCGCTACCAGCCTGCAGGGTCGGGGCCGAGCCGCGCACCTCAGCCCTTCCCGCCGCCGCCTCGCAGGCTGCCGTCCCGACCCGCTCCACTTCCACGGCGGGGCGCCGAGCCCAAGCTCGGTGGGTCTCGCCGCCGCCAACGGTGTCCGCAGATCGAGTGATCCCCCAGCAGATCTGCCGCCGAGCCGCTGCGTGAGGCCGGCGAAGCGCTCCCCGGGCTGGGGGCGGTCCGAAGCCGCGCGGAAAGCCCGCTCCTTCCCGGCGCCAAAACCCGGGCCAGCGCGGGGGTGGGGGCGGTAGGCGGGCTCTGCTCGAAGCGCCTGAGGCAAAAGCACGGCCCTTACCACTGCACCGCCAGGCGTCTCCTTGGAGAGCGGGTAACGCACCCGTCCCCGGGGCGGCGGGGAGCGACCGGCCCAACCTGCTGGCATCGCAAGGCTTCGCTAGGCCTGCCGGCCCCCCCGCCGCCCCGGCCCCCTCCTCCCCACCGCGCCGGGCAGCGAGCCTAATCGCCTCTCCTCACCGGCCGGGTGCCCACCCACGCGGGCCCGCAGGGGCGCGAAGGCCGCGTCAGGCGGCCCTACCCCGCCAGCGGCGGCCCCCGCCTCCCTCTCCCCGCACTAGGCTACCAGCGAGAGAAGGGGGGCTGCCCACCGCGCCAAGGGGAGGAGAGGGCGGCTCACCCCGCGGCGGAGGGGAGGTCAGCCAGGCCTGGTTTCTCCTCCACCGCCGTTCCCTACGCGCGGGGCCCAGGCTGCCCGGCCGAGCGTTTCGCCTCCCGGCAGCGGAGAAGAGCAGCGGCCTCGCTTCGCTCAACGCCGCGGAACAGCGCTGGCGGAGGGACTCACTCACAGCCCTGCCTCAACGACTGCCGCCGCCATCTTGGCCGCCGCTCCGCGAGGGGTGCGGGAGGCGGACCCCAGCGGACGGATACACACCGTTACCTAGTAACCTCCGCCCAGCGATGCCCTTCCGCGCTGCGCAAGCGCCGCCCGCACCGGGCCACGTGACGGGAGGGCGGCCCTTCCCGCGCTTCCAGGCGCCCTCTGGGAGAGGATCCCCGCGCACCGCCCCAGCCCTCAGGGGCGACGGAAACTCCAAATCCCAGCGTGCACTGCGCCAGGAGCGGATTCGCACCGCCCCGCCGGGCGGGCAGTGCCTCCTGGGACCGGTAGTTTTCCAGCCAGGGCACCGCCCAGTCCCGTGACTGGATTCGCGCGTGTCCCCCGCTGGCCCGAGGCGGGCCGCGAAGCGTCGGGTTGGTTTTGCTCGTAAAAGAAAATACGAAAACGATGATGAACTCTATAAATGACTTTACCTGACTGGAAGGCTAGTAAAATCACGTCAAAACCCTGAGCGCGGAGGAGGATGAGATCCTGTCCCCATTTGGAGCAGTACCAACTTGTTTCTGTCTATGTTCGGTCTCCTGTAAGAAGTCGCAGCTGAAAATGCAGTGGTAAAAAGGTGGAAATCATTGTAGTCTGTCCTACCTTTTTTCCTTATTTTTCTGCAGTGCCGTTATATGTGTTTTGCTGCTTGCTTTGGGGCTTGGAGTTTACAGATCTGGGTTCTTTAAACTTTCCCTCGGGAAAAAAAAATATAGAAAAAAATAGAAGGATTTGGCATTTAAAAAAATAGTTGTGGGTAATAGTCGTGCTGTGCTTTACTGTTATACTCCGATCACCCGGTTGTTCCAGACAGATAAACTTGTATTTAGCAGAAGTTCTTGTTAGTCCTCAGGGGGCTGGACTTGCATAAGATACTCAGGATTTTCAAGTTCTGTTTCAGTAAAGCTGATATCATTTATATTTCTCTCGTTTGAGGGGATTGCCCCTCTTCAGAATGGGAAAAATGAGTTACCGTTTTCAGCATTTCCATTACACTGAGTTTCTAAAGCAGAAGCATTAAATATTTACATAGGCCTCACAGTTCATCCTGGGCGAGAAACGTTCTACTGGTACTACACGGAAAAGTAGTTAACACCCCATCTCTCCCATATTAGTACTTATACCAATGCATTTTGCTTCACCAAAAGATAGATGACACATGAATCCTTTTCAATGACACATTATTCTATCTGTAATTTAGAAAAGGAACTAAATGATTGGAAAACCTGTGAAATAAGAATGTTTCCATAAAAATATTGTTTTCTCCAGCAGATGCCCCAGCGTCAAAGGAATAGTTCTGGCCAATACACAGTGCGTGAAAGAGGTGAGCATAAGACCGCCTGTTACAGCAGCATTTTTCTCCCATTTCTACCATGGGCTACATGACTGTATATCCTTAACTGAAATCTCTTTAAAAAGAATCTGCAACAACTTGATGGAAGCCCTCTGTGTAATGAATATATATTATTCATCTGTATTGCAATTCTGCAGCTAATAAAGAAGTTCATTTATCAGCTTTTTTTTAATTATCCTTTTAACTAATGTCCTTTTATCCTGACCTCAGGTACCATGTCTGGATATTCAGCACAATGTTGGCAGTGTTGCTGTTGGCAAGACACTTTATATTGCCACAGTGGCGTACCTCCCACTGCCCGGCAGGTGGAGGCAGGATTTAAGAGCAAATAGTGCCTTAATACAATGACTATCATTATTTTTGTTGCTGTAGTTTATTCTTAAAATACAGCTCCGTCATTCCTATCATTTCCTGCAGGAAAAAAAATCTTACATAAAAAAATATAATACACTGTTAAGGAAAAACAATAAATTAAATAGATTTTAGTGCGTTTTAGTAACAATGTCTTTACTATAGTCCCCTGTATGTCATAACTTCATATTTTCCTTACCACAGGACGTCATATATTGGTAGTATGTCTCTCATAGGAGCTTACAGCATCATTACTCTGATACCTGCTTGACATTTGCAGGATGATTTTTCTCTTCATTTTCTGTCCCTCTTCTGGAATTGGCTGCAAACTTGTTCTTTTCTTTTCTTTTTTTTTTTTTAAAAAAAAGGTACTTTAAAGAGATAAAACAGTACCAGCTCCTCAGAGCCATTTTTCACTGGGGACAGGTACTGAAAAAAGATACAATAAGCATTAAGGAATCATGGATTGCACTGCAAGAAGCATTATTTCCAGTAGGTGGTTCTCCATTACTGTTATAAAATAACATCTCAGGATTTGGGAATGACTGTGAGCCAAAACTAATATGGCTTAAAGAATGTCTCATTAATAAAAAAAAAAAAAAAATCTTTTGGGGGAAGTCCTATATCAACACTAATGAGCCTCTAGACTGACAGTAACTAATTCCTCCTACAAAGATCTCTGTTATAAGTGCTTCCATCAGCAGACATGCTAATGAATGCACCCTCACAGAAACTGAATGGATTATCTTTGAGATAGCCCAGTTCAATTAGGATTGAAAGCTATGTCAGAGACACGTGATGATTTTTTCCTTGCACATCTGCTGGATGTATCTTGTTAATTTTACTTTATTATTCCAGAGTGAAAGGAAAGAAAGCAAACAAAATACAGGCATGTAAGGACTAGAGGCTAGAAGAAGTGAAGGATTAAAGTTTTACTGAGACAGAGGAGATGGGACGAGTAGTTGGGGAGAGAGATTTTTAAAGGCCCTGAAACAAAGCTGGTAATTAATAGGGCATTCAGTTCAAATAGTAATTGTCCACTTTTTTACTGATTTTGTGACAAAGAGGTTTTTGCTGCAAAAATGAAACTGGCCAAAAATGATTAGTCTACCATAGTATGGCTACATGGTGACTATCAGGCTACTATACTAAAGGTAGTTTTTCTTTCTTTGCGTAACATTAGATTGGAAAGATCTTATAAGGCAATAACAAAGAGTTTTGAGTTGATGTATACAGGAAGATAAAGCGTCAACTTATCCCTGTGCGGTCTGAAAATAAATTAAGCACGTGTAGGGCAGAGGCACAGGCATTTAAGACCCCAAAGCCAAGTGTTAGGTTGCTCAAGGATTAGCTGATTCACTACCAGTGAAGAAGAAAGAAATTGTTGATGATCCACTCAAGCATAATAGCCATCAGAAGCAATAAAGGAAAGAAGAGTAATTGGGAGATAGGTATTAGCTAACCTGGTCAGACCCCAGAAAAGCACCTGAATCTGAGCTGAAGAATAGACAAGATCCCTGTTGTAAACCTTCCCCACATCTGTAGAGGTGGGGAAAGTAATCCTCTTGATAATGCTATTATCTCACCAGTCTGTAATATTTGCTGTTATATGCACTCGAGGTATTGCATTCTGGTAAAATATTAGTGACTGGTATCAAACCTAGTGCTAAAAAGTGATGGGATGGAGCCATGAGGCATAACTGGTTTTGTTTTATTAAGCATGCTTATTTCACACAACCAAAACACATCAAGAGCACCACTGTTGCCCTGCCTACAAGCCCTAGGATCACATTTTTCTCATTGTCCCCTTTAAAGTCAGGTTCCATTAAAGCCTATTTTGAAAACCATTTTCATAGAATCATAGAATCATAGAATGCTTTGGGTTGGAAGGGACCTTTAGAGGTCATCTAGTCCAACCCCCCTGCAGTGAGCAGGGACATCTTCAACTAGATCAGGTTGCTCAGAGCCCCGTCCAACCTGACCTTGAATGTTTCTAGGGATGGGGCCTCCACTACCTCTCTGGGCAACCTGTTTCAGTGCTTCACCACCCTCATTGTAAAAAATTTTTTCCTTATATCTAGCCTAAATCTACCCTCCTTTAGTTTAAAACCATTACTCCTTGTCCTGTCACAACAGGCCTTGCTAAAAAGACTGTCCCCATCTTTCCTATAGGCCCCCTTTAAGTACTGGAAAGCTGCTTTAAGGTCTCCCCACAGCCTTCTCTTCTCCAGGCTGAACAACCCCAACTCTCTCAGCCATTTTAAAAGAGGTCCCTATAGCACAGAAGTTAGCAACGTCATACGTACTATTTCACTCTTAAGAAATTAAGATCCAGTTTCACAACCAACCTACAAATACAGTGCTTAATCTGGATGTCCCTCTTTGTTTGTTGTTTAGTTCAACAATATATTTCATACACTGTACTCTTAGTTATGTAGTCTCATCTGTTTAATTTTTTCCTATTTCCAGTCCAGTAACAACATCTTCAGTTTATTCCTTGGCTAACAAGAAGGAACAAAATACTTTGGTGGTTCTGAAATGACAGATTTGAGTTAAACAGGCATATCTGCAGATTCCTCAGAAAAGTGAGTAGGAACAACCTTTAATTCATAATATCTTGGATGGTCATTCTATATCATATTATCTAGCCACTTCCACATTATTTAGATTTCTGGAGTCACAATCTAAATATGTGCTACATTGAAACAAAAAAAAAATTAAAAAGTGAGCAGGAGAAAGATAAAATAATTGCATAGCTTAGAAATACCACATATTTCCCCCTCTGAATTGAAGCAAAGGACAAGAATATGAAAGAAATAAGCAACCCACCACACGTTATAACAAAAAGTTTGGAACCAACTCATGCCTCTCTGCCTAGCCCCCAATTTTTTTTTCCATTTTGCAATTAAATAAATAATTTTTTATTTTTTACTGAGTGTGCAGAATCAAAGATACTGTTCATTCTAAGAGGAAAAGGTTGTAGATGCTTTCTACTTTTTTCTTTTGTAGTTGGAAACTAAAATGTATCTGATAGCAGTCATTCCTGCATGTTCATAACTAAGTGCTTTCTCTACACTGTATGGCTTCAGTTATGTTGAAAACATATCAGCATTAAAACAGCATATAAAAGCTACAGTGAATTCTTCAAAGCCATCTAATTTTTATTTTCATATGTGTTCATATTTCTTTAAATGGAAAAAAATCTGCCAAAGTTGTAGGTCATTATATAGCCACTATGCAGTTTGATACTGAACATCCAATCCAGAAAAATAAAAAAATTCCTAATAATTACATGGCTTTACATTCATAATCTAGTATGTGTTGGCTTTTTATAAAAAAGTTATCATAAGGACTTCCACTGTAGCTACACAGGGTAGATTAATTATATGATACGCTGCATTTCATCCTCCGGCAATAATGTTTTTGAAATAGATATTTGCTTTTCTGATACAGGAGGTTTTGCAAATATAGAAGTATTGAGTAAAGTACAATGACCTGGCATGTCCAATGACTATATATATATACGTGCAAGGATTTAAATTAGAGTAGCTTTGAAGTGTTTTAAATAACTTTGTAATCTAAATCTTTCTGTCACATTTCTAATAAAATTGCTTTTGTGGTTCCTTTTTTTTTCCTGATGATAAGAGGGGTAGTAGAGATTTGGTGCTAAGTGGTTTCAGTTATACCAGTGGTTTCGGATTAGGGTTGGTACAGATGGATAACAACACTAAATTGATAAATACTGAGGAAGGGAGATTAGCTGGCACAGCTTTACAAAGAGATTACATACTTTTTGCAAAGTAGAATATAGGAGAATGATGTCTTTGGAGACAACAAAAGGAAAACGGGGGCCAGCAGGAAGCTTCATTCAGGAGAAGGCAGGGTATGTAAGCTGTTTCTTGTGAGTAAGGCAGAAGATTATGGACCATGTTCTCTTCTTGGCTCTCACACGAAGATCTTCAAGTCACTTGTCTGCCATATACATTTCCTCACACCATAGCTTAATTCATGTTTGTTATGATCTTGGGGTTAACGAATAGAAGACAAACACCAGCAATGGAACTTACTGTGATAATTTTTTTAAAAATTACTCTGGGCCTTCACCAAGCCCACCATTTTTCTATATCCTGCAAAGGAGATATGTACAGATCTAGATGTTTGTAAGATCTTTAATTTCTGTGATGCCTTCCATCTATGCTAGTAATACTGTCTTTGCTACTGTCTATTGAAAAAGTTGGGAGGGACTGCTCATTTTATATTTCTAATAAAAATTGGGAGGCATTGCCGTATTTGGAGTGTGATAACATCTAAATATGTTGAATTTGCTGATCTTATCATCCATGCTAATGAAGGTGTGTTGCTGATTTCTGTATTGTATATCTGAAATGACAGATTATGAAATGACTGAAATGACTAAATTATGCACCTGTTTCTTAGAATACTACACAAAAATGAGGTAAATTATTTAAAAACTGGATTTTATTGTTGCATATTATATGCATACAGCAAAAAATAAAGTGCATTCATTGTGTCATTTCAGAATAAGTAGGAAGTTCTTTTCTGCTTATCTCTTGGCCTTATCAGGGAATTGCATTTAGTGCCCTAACATTTCAAATTCATCATGCAATTATGCAAGTTTCAGAGATCTGTTATTCATATGCTTCAGGTTGCAGTCATAGGCCCTGGTCGAGCTGTGCAATGTACTTATATAGTAGGTGAAATCTTCGTAAGTGTATAGATGGGCTTCTGTATTTTTGGCATAATTTGTTTCTACCACTGCTTTCGTTAGGATTGTGGCAAGCATTTTGAAGACAGCATGTTAACAGAATCAAGAGCTTTAAAATATTCTGAAGTTTCTTATTTGTCCAAAAGTAAGCAAAGTATTGGCTTGTAGCACTCTAACTCATCTGACATTGAAAAGGTAAAATATTACTAATAAATTGTATGAGAGAGATGGCTAACTGTCACGCATAAGCAAGTGCACAATATGCCTTAAAGGAATAGGCAAGTGAAACATTAATGGACACTGTCTGCTTCAAAGACTGAAGTCTGTGGTGGGTCATGTACACTAAGGTAGCTTGCCTGAAGCCTGAACACTACTGCAGTGACACTAGATATTCCCTCATGGAACTATGCATGTCAGTGGAATGAAAGAAGCAGAAAACTGAAACACAGGAAGAAGGCAACAATGTCCTAGAGAGGGACAAAAAAATCAATAACCCTCAGAAAAAGGTAGTACTGAGTAAGTGGAGAATTGGAATAGTGACCAACGATGTTGCTTCCTTTTGTTGATTTCTGTTGTGTTCAGTACAACAGGACTTCTTCATATGCTTCCCTGTGAATAACCAGAATGCATCAAGGAGGTCCGTCATCAAAATCTCATGAACTTCAGGGAATTGTACTGCCAAAAGCATGTCACTTTAATTTGGTCTTGTTTTGTAGCTATTTTAATACTTTGGTGCAAGCTTCTTGTATATAAATGAGACAGTCCACGAAAGAGAGTTGTCATTTGACTAAGTAGGACTCATATTAAACTGGTATAGATTATTCCAAAGGAATCCTGAAATGCCAAATGGCTTTAGTAAGAAGGAACCTTGAGAATCTATTAATGCAGAAGTAAGTATGACATACTCTGGTTTTTGATATGTGTCTCCAAATGAACACAAAATATTAACAGGTAATAACTATATTTAACTTTCAAAAGCTTAGTGGATATAATTTTTTACAGCACTCCAAACCGTTGACTAAATCTACTGTAGCTTTTTGATCATTTTATTCTCTTGAATATGTGGGCCACCTCTTATGTAAATATAGTTAAAGTGAACTGTTGAACAATCTAAAGTAACTCCAGTCGAGCAGATAGAATTGTACTTGCTTTCATCAGTAGTCTGCCCTGGAACGTTGGAAGCCATTTAATATGTCAGTCAGCTATGCAAACACCCACAGCGTTATGTGTGTGAAGCTCTTACGCAATGCTTTTATTTGTGGAATATACTTACAATGGGAAGATATAATAGTATTCTGGTAACTGGCACATTGTCAATTACGATAACTACTTAATCAGATTTTCTTGTAAACATACCATGCAATTCTTAAGTCGGTCTTATAAAAAAAAAATACACTTAACTTTTGGAAAGGAAGCTACCTTTAAAAACATAGACATACAGAGATTTTTGGTCATAAAGCTGAGTTTGGCTTATCTTTGATTTCAGCTCTGTTCTGTTTCAGTAACAAAATATTATTATGGAAGTAACACATTGCTACTACTTTATATGTTAAAAATAAAAAACCCCAAAGTTAAATTTACTCAGACATCATAATTTTGATGGAGTTAGTCAGGTTGGGTTTTGAGAATTTTTTTTGGTTGTTTTTTTTTTCCCCCTCAGAAAAAAGCCTAGTGTCTAAATTATGAAACAAAGCAGCATATTCCATTTAAAAGTATTTTCAATTTATTATTGTCACTGTTTAGCATATGTGAAAGACCATTTAATTATCATCTTGTTGGATATACAATGCTGAATGCACATTTTCAAATACGTGATTTCAGCCAATCCTAAAATGGAGTCCATTATATGTTTTCTATTTTATCCTTAGCATTACACAAACTAAAACAATGCAGAGAAGGTCATAAACAAATTAATTTGTAACAGGTGGAATGAAAGTACATTTTGACAATCCCGGAGTTACCATGTTGTGGTTGTACAATCTTTGACCCTTCCATATTTCTACATGACAGCTGAAGGTGATTTAAAACTTTCCTGGATAAAAATCATACACATGAGAAAAAAGTAAAGCTTTATATTTTATAAATGGTGCTTAACACCTGTGTTACAGTTTATCAGGGAGAAAACGGTGGTTCCTTGTACTATGAAAGCGTCTTGTGTGCTTGCAACTTTTTTTGAGTCTGAATGATGAAAGGATGATATTATGAATGCATTCTCTTGTGTTTGCTGATTTTAGAATCATAGAATCAGAATGGTTTGGGCTGGAAGGGACCTTAAAGATCATCTGGTTCCAACCCCCCTGCCATGGGCAGGGACACCTTCCACTAGACCAGGTTGCTCAAAGCCCCATCCAACCTGGCCTTCAACACTTGCAGGGATGGGGCATCCACAGCTTCTCTGGGCAACCTGTTCCAGTGCCTCCCCACCCTCACAGTGAAGAGTTTCTTCCTTAGATCTAAGCTAAATCTACCCTCTTCCAGTTTAAAGCCATTACCTCTTGCCCTATCACTACACTCCCCAATAAAGAGTCCCTCCTCATCTTTCCTGTAGGCCCCCTTCAGGTACTGGAAGGCTGCTTTAAGGTCTCCCTGGAGCCTTCTCTTCTCCAGGCTGAACAACCCCAACTCTCTCAGCCTGTCCTCATAGGAGAGGTGCTCCAGCCCTCTGATCATCTTTGTGGCCCTCTTCTGGACTCGCTTGAGCAGGTCCATGTCTTTCCTGTGGTGGGGGCCCCAGAGCTGAACACAGTACTCCAGGTGGAGTCTCACAAGACTGGAGTAGAGGGAGAGAATCACCCCCCTTGACCTGCTGGTCACACTTCTTTTGATGCAGCCCAGAATACAATTGGTTTTCTGGGCTGCGAGCACATGTTGCTGGCTCATGTATAGGTTTTCATCCACCAAGTCCTCTGCAGGTCTGCTCTCAATCCACTCATCACCCAGCCTGTATCCATGTCTGGGTTTGCACAAAGCTGTTAAACTTCTTTCAGTTAAAATACCTGGGGAGGTATTCAGCTAAAAGTGCTAATATAATGGGATCAAAGACCACTGATTTCTTGTGCTAGCTATTTCTTTTAAACATCCACAAAAGATACAAGATGGACTTAATACAACTGACTGGTTTTACCTTGCTTATAGGAAGTAATGAACATCTTTATTTAGTGTAGAAGTGAGGAACAGCATTTTATCCTTTATACATACTTTTGTCAAAAAACTGATGAAAGAGTAATTAATGATCCTTGCCATGTTTTGCTTCACTTCTGTGCAAACTCTCCCAAGAGCAGCAAATCCGAATAAGATGTGTGTGAACAGCCAGGTCTTTACTGGCCGCGTTAAGGTCTATGACATTTGCCAGTTTTCAGTATTGGATGTATCCAACAGGTCTAAGAAAGACCTTTCTCTCTTCCTTTTGTGCTTATATGACTTCCATGGATATACTCTTTGAGAGTCTTCTATTTAGTGTGTTTATTCTTGCAGAATCACTCTGATGATGGGTAGCCTATAGACTTCTTTAATAACACGAATCTCTGACTTGACACTGTATATAATTCTTGTTTAATGGAACCACAGCCATACATTTTAGCCATCTAGTCTTTGTTTAAAGACTTCAAGTGATGGAGAATCTGCTTGTAACCTCAATAAATTGTTTAAATGGTTAATAAATCCGAGTTTAAAATGCCATGCTTTTATTCCACTTTCTAAATTCAGAGCCCACCCACTGAGTAACGATCAGTTAAGTCAAGAGTTGAGTCATGCTATAAGCAGGTATCTCCCTCCTTGCAAAAGTCATTAGCCGTAGTAAGATTCCCAGTAAAAATGACTTGCTGAATGATTTTGAATTTTTGAATGATTCTTAGTGTAGGCTACTCATGAGAAATTTATTGCAATTATTAAATATTTGAAATTCAGAATATGAAGTTAATTAGTTGATGTAATGTAATTAGTAAAGAGAAATACTGCCAGGTAAACAGATTCCTAATAATACACCAGAAATTATTCAGAGGAAGTGTGCAACAAGTATTAGTCTTCAAAAGGAAGTTGATGGTGTGAATATTTATATTGTGGAATGTAAAACTTCTTTTACTGCTTTTGTTCAATATTTCCTTAAGAGCTCACTTCTTCCAGAAGCATTCCTTTAAGCATACTCATTTATTGAACTTTTTGGGAAGAGTCAACATAGCAGGAGGACAAACACTCAAAACAAGTTGCATTTTAAAACATTCTTTGATGTGTTCATCTGGCTCTAAAAAGCTTATACAGAAAGTGATTTTGTCAAATCAAGTCACTGAGATCATGTGCTTCTGAGTGCCTTCCAATTTAGCTAAAAAATACTGACTTACATCAAACAAGATTCTTTGTCCTTTTTTTCTTGTCCCTTTGGCTTTGTCTGTACTATGTTTATTACTTTTTTTTTTAGCAGATTTTATCACCTCTAACATGTAACGTCTAATCTGAGTGATTATGTTTTATTTCTAAATCAGTTGAGTCAGTTATGCTCTCTATAATACCTCTGAAGCCTAAGAGATTGAGACTCTGATTCAGGAAAGCACTGGAGTATATAGCTGAATATGATGCTGAGAGCAATTTCCTGGATCAGAGCAGTGAAAGGGAATGGATGATCCTTTGTTATTTTTGGTCTATTTTTATTTCAGAAGCGTTGTGTTAGGCACATACTGTCTTCTCCTTATTTTGCAATTTAGTCTTGATAACTGGAACTTCTCAGTAACATTCCTGCACAGTGACTCATAGCAGATGTAAGCCTCAACTCTACAGAATTTAATAGCAAAAACAATCGCAGCCTGGGAAGGGCTCTGGAATTCTTTGCATCAGCTTAAGAAGATTTAACAACTTTGAGTTCTGTCCAGAGGGTAAAGGTAAACATTTTAGGTATCTGTGAGGGAAGAAGGAAGAATTTGGGGTAATTGCTATAGTTACGGTTTAAAAGTAATATGTTTTTCTAAGGCCATATAACTGGTGCAATGTGGCTAATGGTGTATGAATGTTTTAGCAGGATCTAGCTATTTTGCTATGATATCTGTTAGTTAATAAACCTCATATTCAAATGTGTAGTTTCTAAATTTATAATAATGTATGGCTGTATGAACAAGGCTGCTTTTTAAGCCTAAAAGTAGATCAAATAATGAATTATTGTCCATCTTTCAGATGAGGAAAATGGGGCAATTTTTGTAACACTACCTAATTAAAACAAAGCAAAATTTGTGCATGAGTTTAATCTTTAAAACCAGTTTGAATTTTAAGAAAGCAAACAAAAATCTTTCAAGTCATTATCTGTCCTTTTGGCAGAGTGTCTCTTATTATTATTGTATTTATTAGCAGTGCAATTCTTATTGACACTGTACAAACAGAAATACGCATCTGAATTCCATCTAGTTTGCTGTCTCCAGAATTCAAGAACAAGAAAACAGGCTGGCAGTTCAAAATTTTCATAGCACAGAGTTTCTCTAATGTCATCAAATCTATTTAGTAACTTGTTATTGAAAGACTCGGAAAAACATCAAATTTAGGGGAAATTTGAACATAGCATTGATTGTCTGAGTAGCCTGTAAAGAAAGCCCAAGCACAGAGAAAGCCCAGGCAGGGAGAGGATGGTTCTGAGGAGCACAGGGCTTCCTAAATTGCGCTGATAGCATTTAANCATAGCACAGAGTTTCTCTAATGTCATCAAATCTATTTAGTAACTTGTTATTGAAAGACTCGGAAAAACATCAAATTTAGGGGAAATTTGAACATAGCATTGATTGTCTGAGTAGCCTGTAAAGAAAGCCCAAGCACAGAGAAAGCCCAGGCACAGAGAAAGCCCAGGCACAGAGAAGGACAAAAGGTACCTTTCTAGAATTTTTATGCCATAGCTTTGGAGAAATGTTTCTGCACAGCTGTGCACGTGCACATTCCAGGTGTAATCTTTGAATAGTAAATGAGTAATCTCATATGGATACAATTTCAAGGTTTCACAGGAGTTGCCCGTAAACTTCAGTTTTATTAAAACAGAAAGTGACTCTTTTTTTCAGCTAACTGTTAAGGGCTTGTGTTTTCAACTTGAAAATATTACACTTAAGTTTTTCTCACTCTATCATGATGTGTGATAATTAGTCCACATGTCTACTCTCTGAGATTAAGATTTTCCTGGAAAGGGATCTCCCCTGCACAAATTTTTGTTTTTGTTAAACCAACACAGGTGTTATAACAAAAGCCTTGGAAGTCTCTCAGCACTTACTAACTCTTTGGATTCACTAGCATCAACACCACAAAAATACTTGCTAAGTTATGCAATTGTTTTCATCTGTGACATGGATTAAGATTTGTAATTTTTTTTGTGTTTTTTTGGAGTGAATGTTTTTATTGCATTGTGTGTGAATGTTCATCAGCGGTTGTGTTCTTTCCCTACATTTTTAATTATTTTACCCTCCACGTACATTTCTGGATAATGCATTTTAAATAGCTATATAACAACCGGAGTAAATATTTAAATGAGTGGAGAAATTAGTTTAAGAAACTGACTGTCAAAGCAGTCTTCCTAGAGCAAGATTTTAAGCTTCCCTTGAGCAGAACTTTAGCTTTACTTATTACCAAAGAACATGGATGTACACTTTCAGAGAACCATTACTAATACAACCTTTTCTGAAACTTTTTGTAGAAATGTGGAAAACTAAGTAAACAGTTACCCACGTTAATTCCAAGACTGAACCTGTTGATTCAGTTAGTGTATGCAAAGCGCTTTGAACATATATGGGGCTTGACCCTATTTACCACTTTTCTTATCACTGTAGGGTTGACCACTCAGTGAATCTCACGTCACTGCAACTGTGGGATCAGATAAACTACAGGAGTTTATACCTGCTGAGAAATTGCCTTAAAGGTACAAGGTACTGCCCATTCGAGGATCAGCACTGCTGACTGTCCACTACCTTGTCTGGGTCTCCCTGCTGGGCAGTGACAGAAGCAGAGAAGCACTGTTAGGTCAGCCATTTCCTTTCACAGCTTGAGTTTTCACATCTTTTCCTAGTCTTCTTGACCTTTCTCCTTTTTTGGGAGGACGACAGCACAAAGATTTTGGTCCCCCAACCCATGTTCCTACTTCAGGTCCACTCTGTGGTTTTTTTCCTGTGTCCTGTCTGTTTCAATGTCTTCCCTGTTTCTGACTGACAGGTCTGCCAAATGGAGCTCTCGGTTTCTCCCTCTTTATACGCCCCTTAATTCTCTTACGATCATAGTGAGCTCACACTGTGAGTGACTACAGGATCAATAATCCATCTTGGGTTTACTGTCCAACTTCCTTTCTTAAAAATTAAACTCCAGGATTAAAATATCTTGAGCAATGTATTTAAATCATCACATTTAGAATTTTACTTATGAGACTATTCCTATATTTTGGTATGTCTTTTGAGCATGTCTTAGTTCAGTGGTAAAGCTGATAACACGCAAAGTTGTTTTCCAAGTGCAGCCCTTATGAAGTTCCCCACTACAGGAACATGCTTTAGAAAGAGGCACCCTTTAAATAGAAAGGTGACTTCATCTGAAGATGACAAACCAAACCAACTGCACACACTCTACACTTCTCAGCTCTTCGTTCCTTTTGTGCAGCTTGCTCGTAGTAGCTCACACACGCTGTGAGAGACATGATCTGCTTTGATTGTGCCTGATAGTATTCTATTTTTTTTTTTACTAACATAAATTTCTCTGAAGAGTATGCAAGGTTTACTTGATAGTGTTTTTTAACAAAATAAAAATACTGTAGTTGTAAAGCTGTGCAACCCTTTTAAGATTGATTNAGATAGCTAATGTACTGTTTGGTCACTCCTCTCCCACAACAGACAGGGTCATTGCAACAGATGGCAACAGCTGCTTTCAAAACAGTAGTGGCTGCAATAGCCATAATTANTTTAATATTAAGACTAATGTGAGGGAGAACTCTGTGCTTTTATAATGAAAATAACAGAGAATGAAGCAGAACAGTTAAATACAAATCTTCCAGTGAAAAAAATATAGTCTCTTCTCTTCTAGAAAACATATTTAAGATATGCATGGAGTCGGGACAGCGGTTATCAGAGATAGATCATTTGCAGGTTGTCCAGATAGCTAATGTACTGTTTGGTCACTC
>VYZW01001280.1:7473-22456 GCA_013401315.1 Balaeniceps rex | reverse complement strand
ATCGTTGATAAAGATGTTGAACAAAACTGGCCCCAACACTGAGCCCTGGGGAACACCATTCATGACCGGCCTCCAACTGGATTTAACTGCATTCACCACCACCCTTTGGGCCCGGCCACCCAGCCAGTTTTTAACCCAGCACAGAGTATGCCTGTCCAGGCCATGGGCAGCCAGTTTCTCCAGGAGAATGCTGTGGGAGACGTGTCAAAGGCTTTACTGAAGTCCAGGTAGACAACATCCACAGCCTTTCCCTCATCCAATAAGTGGGTCACCTTGTCATAGAAGGAGATCAGGTTAGTCAAGCAGGATCTGCCCTTCATAAACCCATGTTGACTAGGCCTGATCTTCTGATTGTCCTGGACGTGCTGCATGATGGCACTCAATATGAACCGCTCCATAATCTTGCCCGATACCGAGGTCAGGCTGACAGGCCTGTAGTTCCCTGGATCCTCCTTCTGTCCCTTCTTGTAGATGGGCATCCCCATTTTCATGGCTCAGACCTTGCCACCTGTTAAAGAGACTACCCACCTGAAGTCTTGCCTATGAAATTGCAAGGGCCTGGCGACAGAGGCCACCATTTCCAGGATCACCCAGTCTTTCCTAAGGTATTTTACCATGTTCTCCAAGTCACGAGTACCGAGTTAAGACTGATACAGGCTAACCTTCTCAATAAACGAATGCTGCAGTAAAATTGGTAAGTGTGGCACAGTGGCTCCTTTATCACTCTTAATATGATTAGGATTAATATTTGGTCTGACTGTTAACATGGGGTTTTTGACAGCTTTACTTCTGTAGTTAGCATTAGCTCGTCAGGGTGAGCCTGGAAATATTTTTTAAAATTATTTTTTCACTCTTTCTCAACCCACCTATGCAGCTCTCCAGTTCTCCGTAATTTTCTGTATGCACTCGGGACTAGTCTGAGAATTTGCAGAGGCCTGTTGAGGAAGCCTCTTCTGAATTTTCCAATTCAACTCAGCTCTTGTGAAGGGTTTATATGAAGCTGCAGATACAAGTTGAGAGACAACCACCCTGGAAAGACTGCATAATAGTGCATGCTTTCTTTGTAATATGCAACAGGTCACACATTAACCAGTGCTTATGGTCAAATAACATCCCAGTAATCCACTGTAGCAAGTTTGTCTCTGTATGTGCATGTATTTTAAGTATTTTCTTCTCTTGTTTCCTGCTAGAAGAAAAGGAGGGTATGCTAGGGATCTCGTATAGCTATCAACAACTGAAGAAGATTTTCAAGGAAGTATTCTTAAATAAGATAGGACTCTAGGGATATTAGGTCATTGGCTGCTTTGTTTATTCTTCTAAAAATTTTAGTGTTTGGTGAACATGCCTCTCACTTTACAGCTCCTCCTTGTGGTCAAGCATCTGAATGGCTTCTGAGGACCTGGTAGCAAGCAGACAGTTGGAGTCTGCAGACACACCTGCTGTCAAAGCAGCCTGACATGTGCAGCCCAAACCCAGAGAGGCAGTTGAACCTTTTCCTCTCTAACAGGTCACTGACAAACTGCCTAGTCCTGCCACTTGTATATTCCCCATTCTTCTAGTCCACTGTGTATATTAGGTTGCAGTTAAGTATGAATTAAAGCAAGCATCTGATACACTTCAGAAATACTTAAAGCAGAAGCCTACATTCAGGATTGTTCTGCAAAGTCAGCATGACTGATCATCAAATTTTTCAGTGTGACTAAAACTTGAAGGCAAATGGAACATGACGGCTAGGAACTATTTTACTGAACTCATGGACATAGATTCTTTTATCTTCAAATACTCTCTTGAAATGACTCTAGTTCATTTGTCTGTTGAAAGTTAATTGCATCCTCTCTAGTACAAAGCAATGGGGCCTGGACATCTGCAACGTTTATCAGAAATAACAGGTCATAGTCATGACACGATTTATGTGGATGTTCCTTGACAGTAGCAGAACTTCTTCTGCTTTTTAACTAGTACCACAAATTAATTATGGAAAAAATCTGCATGTAGTAGAGTCATAAAATGCAGATTCTAATTAATACTGTTAGTTTAATTCACAAAGTCTATTCTTGGAGTTGTGGTGAATGGTACTGCAAGGAATTCAGTCTAACCAGAGCTGTGTTTGTGCTGCATAGAAACTTACAGAATGGTATCACCTTTTGAGATAGAAGAAAAAAAAAAATCACTGCAGCAAGAAAGTGACAAGAAACATTTTGGTGGGAGTGTTCACAGAAAATAGGTGAAGCCTGGGCCTGATACAAATGACAGTATGCAGATGCCACTGGAGGTGCACTTCAGATCTCTCTATTGTTCAGTGTCATAGGGTAATGTTCTAAGATATCAGCTCTTCCATACAGATGGCAAATGTTACAGGTCTGCATCCTTAGCTCATGTAAATAATGTTGCCCTATGAATGAGGTTGCACCAATTTAGAACTACTGCGTATTTGATCTTGCATATCAGATTTCCAAAAGGTTGCCCTCTGATTTTGCTTTTACAGTGCTAGTTGTGCTCTTGTGCAAGCACCATAGCTACTAAACTCTGTTTGCTCATATAAAATTGTAGACACAATGTTACTGATGCAAAACCTCACGTCACATTTGTAAAATGTATCATAAAACCCCAAAGGCTCTTTTCCCTATGTTGAAATCAAATTTGTTTAATATCTGTTTGAAACTGTACAGGCTGTTCTAATTTAAGCTCCCTAGATAGGGTTCTGTTCACTTTGGCTATTTTACCGTAGTTATTAATCTAAACCCAATTATTTATTACTCTGTGTACATTCAGCATGTCAGAATTTGGAACAGTTATGCCAGCTCTCTTGTCATGTATCTGTATTTGCACCAGGATGAAACGAGTGCCAGGTATCACCATCTCAGAATCGCCACATTTCTCACCCACTCTGCATGGCAAAATTAAGTGTACAAGTGTACAAGTCACAGCACAATATTGACTTCAAGTTTTTAACTTTTATTTTTCATGCATATTTGCAGCTTCTTAGGGACTATTTATTTCAGCATGCCAAAAATGAGCTTGAAACTTTACAATATTTATGTTGGCAATGTTAAGGTTCTTATCATAAGAAGTGTGTAATCTAAAAGCATTTGAAAAATGCACAATGAAGCTGAAAACAGTGTAGACTGTATTTCTTTAAAACTCTGGAATTTTAGAACCTTCACAATGTTAGTAGCAGGCCTCACTGGATCGTAAGTCTCCGTACATGGCAGGTGATAGAGATAAGCAATCTTTATGATACGGTCTGTACTACAGTGTTTTTTCCTAAAGTCCCCACTGCATGTTTGCAGTGAGAGGTGGTAGTTATAGCCACTAAAGAGAAGGTCTCTTTGCAAAGCAGGTATATGTTTGGACATGCTGTAATATATAATTTTAAATAGAGGTAGCAATTGAGGTGGAAGTCAACATAGTGTCTGTAGGAAATCGTGACCAAAATGTTTTATTCCAAGTTAAATTTTATTTATGGTTTGTTTGGTTGTTTTTTTGTGTCACATGTTAAACGTGACAAAAAATTGTTGATTTTACGATAAGATATGTTTTCCTCTCTAGGATCTACAGAACTGTTTTCAAGAGCAGATACGACTTCAGGGCCAGGTGAGGCTTCTGGAACATCGTGTGAAACAGCAGCAGTTAAAAATTATACAGCTTTTAGAGAAGAAAGAGATTCAGTACAGTGACAGAGGAGACGAAAACAGTGTCATTGACTTGGGAGGAAAAAGACAGTATTCAGGTTAGAAATGAAGCTATTCTTTTCATTTCCATTCATTGTAATGATACCCAGAAGCTGTAGCACAATTGGGCCCATTGACTTATTGTTTTAAAAGCTCATAGAAAATTGTTTAAAACACAGTGTTCAGCTTTTACCTAGGCCTGCTGCCTCAGGGAAAAATTGTTAATGTCACATGGTATAAATCAAATCAGGATTGAAGCGGTTTATTGATTTATTAATAGCATATAATTAAAAAATAATCAGTGAACAATAAATTCAGAATAAATATCAGCAGTACAACACATAAAAGCCAATAATAGACATTTACAAAATGTTAATAAGCAGTTACAGATTTCTAAACACCGTTCTTTGACTAATCTCAAAAAGTTCTAACCCACAGGGTCAGTTCACATTCACACATTCACAGGGTCATGTGGGTTACAAGCACATGCTGACTCTGTTCCAACCTGTTAAGTCCCTGAGACATCCATATTTACAGACATAAGCCTAGCATAATGACATCTGCATCTCACTTTAATAATATTCTGTACGTTGCACCATTTTGACTGAGTTAGGTTCAGCTCAGGACATCACAGCTTCTAAAATACTGGTTGTAAGTTGTTTTTGTAATCTCACCAGCGTTCTGGTGGTGATCCGCTCCCTTTGCGGTGGAAGAAGGCTGAGTGTGTTAGAGTGAGGCCCAAACTCTTAAAACAGCATACAAACCAATAGTTGGATTGAAAATGCAATCTGGGGGTCTGATTCTTGGATGGTGTTCGTTTCTAGTTGTCCAGTGCTAAAGAGTCTAAACTTTATAATTTTTAATAGCCTTGTTTGAATATACTTGTAGTGTTTATGCTGCTAGAAGAAATCATAACATATAGCAAGGCATCAAATATAGTAAAGCACTATTAAAATGAAATTAAAAGCAGTCTGACTTTAAATTTTAGCTGTCTATTTATTTATGTATTCAGCATCCTGGCATACTTTTTTTTATTATTATGGCTGACTCATTTGTTACTGAAAAGATTATTAAGGTATTTGTCCTTTCTTAGCATATGCCTCAGTTTATTTTCTTAAAATATGATTCTAAAGAAGAGATCTAAGTTGTTCCAGTTTCTGGTGATTTTTTCTTTCCATTATTTTTTCACTTTCCTTATAGCTTGGAAAATGTGTTTCCCTGTTGACACTGCATTATTTCATTCAAACTGCTGTAGCATTTTAATGTCAACCGAGCTGGATAATTTGGGGTTAGATAGTGAGGGAGAAATTCCACACTATATACACCTGCTAAAAATTAAAATATGCTTAAGTGTTTTGCTAACCTACTAAGAAAATAATGGACAATAAAAGCTATTTCCTATAATCCAATCAAACATTCTCTAGAAAGACAACTTAGCTGTTATTTAAATCATGTTTTCTATTAGAGTTTATTCAAATCCTCTCATAGCGATTTGTTTTCAGTATAAAGTGTTTATTTTCTATGTCTAATCTTTACTGACACTTTCACTGAGAAGAAATGTAATAGTTCAGAAAGTTCCAAACTGGCCTGGAAGTTCAGCCAACGTGTTCATAAATGTTTCAGGGAAAATCTTACAGTTAATCAGCCCTGCCTTTGCCAGGAAAAACAGAAATGTTGAAAATTATATGTCTTTCCTTATGACTGCTTGATGGTAGATAACATATAAACAAAGAGCTCCTTTAATTTCTTAACTCCTAGAGGAAAAAAGATGAGATTATACAATTACATTGCTATTATATTTTCATGAGCTCTGAATTTTCTCATTTCTGTAAATGCTGATTAGTCATTAACACCAATGGAGACCAGACTGTAAATGGTATCAAGCCGAAGTAGTATCATTTTTCACATACAATGCATGTTTTGGAAGTAGTCTTCTATATATTTTTGCTCCTGTTTGGTACAAGGGACAAGAGTATCAGGTCCAGCAATTGTTTCCCTTTTCTAACACTGGTGATTCCATACTCTTGTTTTTGGCAGTTCTTCTGTGGACTTTCTGGACATAGAAGTATGTCTTTGTTTTTAAAGGTTACTGTGTGTTTTATATGTAGAGAAGTTATATGATTGTAACAGGATTCTAATGTGGATTATATCATTGTAAATTAAAAGTGACACCACTTAAACCAGAGGAATTATTTTGCTAGTCAAATGAAAACAAAAATGGTAGTATTTTATGGTGGAAAAAAGATTCTTTTAAAGAAATGTCAAAATAATTACAGCTCAATAAAGTTTTAAAGGAACAAATACAAGAAAATGCCCAAAATTCATAAAAATGTGTTTGCAGAGGTATTTCCTTTGTATTAGCCTGATTCATATGTGACTCTTTCATGATGTGACTTGATGTCTGTTATTGACTTGATTTCTGATTTTGCCAGTAAGTATAGGACTAAAAAAACTGTGTCCAATGAATGTTTTGTGAACAGATTGTGCAGAAATCTACAATGACGGCCATAAGCAAAGTGGATTTTATAAGATGAAACCTATCCAGAGTCCTACTGAATTCCTTGCTTTCTGTGACATGTCTGAAGGGGGTGGTTGGACCGTTTTTCAGAGACGTTCTGATGGCAGCCAGAATTTTGATAGGTAGGTACTAGACTTAGTCATTAAATTGGAAACAAAGTGGTGAAACATTAAACCAGATGGAGCTAAGTTAAATCTTAGCTTTAGAATTATATGAATATGTTGTTTTCTCAGATAAAAGGGAGCAATGGTTATTCTGTGGGACAGCCTCCAGATGAGATACCACTTCTGGCTCTGTCTCTCTTCCGGGAGACATCTCTTCTAGTCTTTTTCTGACAGCTTGTGCATTTTATATGAGGACATTTCAACGTCAAATGCATTAACAATTGTTGGAGCAAGAACTCTTAATGACAAGTAAAGGACTACCTTGTCTTTTGCAAATAGTAAAAATCTAAAAAAGTATAAATGTCAGCAATCTGCTTGAACTGAAATACCATCAGCAAACAAGTATGAGAGAAACCCACCACAGAGTAATTTGTAGCTCATGGTAAAATGCCTCCAGGAAAGATAAGATGGGTGAGAACTTGATTTGTGGACACCTAACCTCCTTTGCCTTGCCAAGACTCAAGCATTTTTTGGGAAATGTCCAGAAGTGAAATTTTTGGTGCTGTGAGACTTGAATATAAAAAAACACAAATATTTACAGATATTAGAAGCAACAAGAAGGTTTTTAGAATCTCCGCTTTGCCCAATTTGCTTTTCATGTATCTGCATCCTCCTGTAGATTCGTCTTACTTGTGTTTATAATTACTGTAACTAACTTTACAATACTCGTATGAAATAGAGAAGTGATCCCCAGAGAGGATGAAAAACTGCAATCCAGCTAAGAAAACTTTGCTATTCTTATTTTTTAAAAGATATATAGGCCAGACAAGCTAGAGAAGCGATCTGTAGGAGTTTACAATTGTTACTACCAGACGCCACCCATTCTTCTTCTTTGCCAGAGACTACCAACTACTTAAGTCACAGAGGCTGCTTTCTCTTATGACTGCCTGTCCACAGCCTAATACTTTCACCCATTGGCCGAAGCATGGTTGCTTCTCGTCAAGGAAATAAATCATATTTTTGTCCCCGTTAGAACATTGTCATGAAACCAAAGCCACTGAGAAAGTGTTTCAAAGCCACTGTAGACAGGGAAAAGATTCAGTGCTTTCAGTATACACATTAATTCTTGAAACTATGCACCAATATGAGTTAAAAAATTGTTAGAATGAGTCAATAAGTCAAAGCTGGAAACAGCTAGCTAATAACCTCAATTTACAAAATTATATATCCAGCTGCAGGAGTGTCACAGCTTAATCAAGTCACAGAAAATAAAGAAACAATGCTTATGATACACCTACACATTCACTTAGATCCCCTGGATTTAACCAGGAAAAATGTTTTCACTTCGGGTAAATTGTGCTATACCAGAGATTGGACTGAGCTAATGTGTTTTCTTCTAGTCTTAAAATCTGTTAATCTTAAACGACTCTGTACCTCTTTGGACTGGGATTCAGTGACCAGTGTAGTGTGGGATTAAGGCTTTCACATGTGAAAAATAGAAATAATTCTGTGAAGATCAACAATGTAAATAAGATAATAAAGTCTAAAATATTTGTTTATTAGTGTTCCCATATATAATGAACCTACAAAGAGTTTAGCAGAGGACTACCAAGATGATCAAGGGCTGGAGCACTTGCCCTGTGAGGACAGGCTAAGGTTTGCTCAGCTTGGAGAACAGATGCCTTTAGCAGAACCTAATAGTAGCCTGCCTGTACCTACAAGGAGGTCACTAAGAAAACAGAGCAGTTTGAGAGCTCATTGAGTAAACAGGCTCTTCACAGTGGTGTCTGGTGGGACGATGAGAGACAACATACGGAAGTTGAAACGAGAGGTTCAGGCTGGATATAAGGAAAAACTTTCTCACCATGAGAACAGTCAACAGGTTGCCCAAGGAGGATGTGCGGTCTCCATCCTTGGAGGTTTTCAAGACCTGACTGGACAAGCCCTGAGCAACCTGGTCTGATATCATGGTTGACCCTGCCTTGAGCAGGACATTGGACTAGATTACTTCCTGAGGTTCCTTCCAATTTGGATTATTCTGTGGTCTATGATTGTATGATAAAAAAAACATCCAAGCAAATTTGCTTTTTTGATAAATTAGTAATTTATACTCTTTTCAGGGACTGGACTGACTATGAAGAAGGCTTTGGAAATTTTGTTTTGACAAATGGTGAATATTGGCTTGGAAATAAAAATCTTCATTATTTGACTAATCAAGGTAAGATATGGATTGTAACAATAGTCTTGTATTGTTTCTGTTTCTTTGCTCTTTCTGGGCCATTTTTTGTTACCCTTTTTGTTAGCATAAATCCTGAGTTCTGTTGTTAGTCTGCATGGACTTCTCCAAGTTTCAGAACAAACCACATTTGAATATATGTTTTCTAACAAAAGGTTCAAAACTGTCATTGGGCCAGTGGCATGCAGGGAGCCCCTGCAAAACAGGGAACAGTAGACAGGAGTATACCTTAAAATAATTGTCTCTACCCATTTCCCAGTCAGCATCACTAAAAGTCCAGAGTTAGGTAGTATGCTGTACCAATTCGTTTAGTCAGGGCTTTACATGGCTGCATAGGCTATTACATAAAGGTAAATCTAGGCCTGTCATCTTGATTAGGCTTGTCTTAGAAAGCTACTTCCATCTTTCTAATAGTCACTCAATCTAAGATAACTTCTGCTTTGCTGTAGAATGCTGCATATACAAAACTTACCCATTGACTTAGCCAAAAAATTCATATGGAAATCACTGCCATCAGGATGTGGTCCTAGGTTAACTCTTTTATCTTCAGAGTATAAAAAGCTAATTTTCTCAGGTGTATGCTTATTGATTGATTCTCACTATCCTTTCGTTACCACCTCAAATACCTTACTAAAATATAAAGCCCATAAGGCCATTTTTTGTTAATTTTTTTTTGTCTACATTTGAAAATCTGTACTGGAATAATTCTAAAATTTTCTAAGCTTGTGGTGGGTTAACCCTGGCTGGATGCCATGTGCCCACCAGAGCCGCTCTATCACTACCCTTCCTCAGCTGGACAGGGGAGAGAAAATATAATGAAAACCTCGTGGGTCGAGATAAGGGCAGGGAGAGATCACTCAGCAATTACTGTCACAGGCAAAACAGACTCAACTTGGGGAAAATTAATTTAATTTATTACCAATCAAATCAGAGTAAAGTAATGAGAAAATAAAAACTAATCTTAAAACACCTTCCCCCCACCCCTCCCTTCTTCCCGTGCTTAACTTCTGATTTTTTCTACCTCCTCCCCACCCCTAGCGGTGCAGGGGGACAGGGAATGGGGGTTGCGGTCGGTTCATCACGCTTTGTCTCTGCTGGTCCTTCCATCTCAGGGGGAGGACTCCTCACACTCTTCCCCTGCTCCAGCATGGGGTCCCTCCCATGGGAGACAGTTATCCACAAACTTCCCCAACGTGGGTCCTTCCCACAGGCTGCAGTTCTTCATGAACTGCTCCAGCGTGGGTCCCTTCTGTGGGGTGCAGTCCTTCAGGAGCAGACTGCTCCCGCGTGGGTCCCCCACAGGGTCACAAGTCCTGCCAGCAAACCTGCTCCAGCGTGGGCTCCTCTCTCCACGGGTCCACAGGTCCTGCCAGGAGCCTGCTCCAGCGCAGGCTTCCCACAGCATCACAGCCTCCTTTGGGCATCCACCTGCTCCAGCACGGGGTCTTCCACGGGCTGCAGGTGGATATCTGCTCCACCATGGACCTCCGTGGGCTGAAGAGGGACAGCCTGCTTCACCATGGTTTTCACCATGGGCTGCAGGGGAATCTCTGCTCCAGCGCCTGAAGCACCTCCTCCCCCTCCTTCTTGCTGCAGTTTGTGTCCCAGTGTTTTTTTCTTTTTCCTCTTTCTTAAATATGTTATCACAGAGGCACTACCACCGTCGCTGATGGGCTTGGCCTTGGCCAGCGGCAGGCCCGTCTTGGAGCCGGCTGGCATTGGCTCTATCGGACATAGGGGAAGCTTCTAGCAGCTTGTCACAGAAGCCACCCCTGTAGCCCCCCCGCTACCTAAACCTTGCCACGCAAACCCAATACAAAGCTGAATCAGGTGAATAAAGACAAAGAATGGCAAGATATGCATGCTTTAATATGCATAAAGAAGGAAAATAAAAAAAACATAAAATATGCTGTGACGATACAGATAGGATTCATGATAAAAACATAATTAGTATTTTAATCTTCTACTATATAATACTCTGTTCTGAAAAGTAGTGAGATAGGCTAGTTTAACCAAAATAATTTGTGTTATTATTTCTTAAGGGAACTATACTTTAAGAATTGATCTAACTGATTTTGAAGGAGAACGGCGTTTTGCACAATATACAAGATTTGGAGTTGCAGGTGAAGAGGTAATAAAATATTAAATAATGACTAGAGGTTTTAATGAAAATGTGGATTCTGTAGACAGACAATAAACATACAGGTTCCCTAATTTTCATAATGGTTTGTGTAGAACCTTATTATTATATTTTCTTTCTTACAAATGCTTGGAATTTTCAGATATGTAATAATAGTGGTTTACATTGATACATCAATTTCACGCTTTCTGTAAGATGTATGAATCATTTTGTTTAGCGGCCATGGATAAAAGCAGTTTTTCTATTTTTGTTGATATTACCAACAATAATGGTACATGATGTTCTGATTTGTTAATATGTACTGCAAACTAACTCTAATATTGTTTTTATTATGTCATCTATACATAAGGTTATTGACAAATTTTACCCCTGGTAAGCATCTTTACACCCCTTCATTATCTAGTACACAGTGTTTAAGAGGCATGACATTTCTGAGCATAAAAATAGTAGCAAATGTAACAGATTTGTTTCCTCTGTGGTTTCACTCTCTGACATGCTAAAGGTTAAAGACATATTGGATTACTTTTTTTTCTTCCCTTTCTTTACATTTTTCATTAGCATTCTTATGAGATGAGCTGTGGTGAATACTCTGGCACAGCTGGTGATTCCCTTACTGGCGGATTTCATCCTGAAGTAAAATGGTGGGCTGATCATCGAGGAATGAAATTCAGTACTAGAGACAGGGACAATGACAACTATGAAGGGAACTGTGCTGAAGAGGAGAAGGCTGGCTGGTGGTTTAACAGGTATGTTGGTTTTATATCAGTATTGTCAACTATTCTGCTTCATGTGTATTCATACAATAATAACATATGGTAGAAGACAGAATTGGCATTGCTTATTATATTTACAATCTGCCCTTGACCCCTACCAGGGATCTCAGTGCTGGTAAGACTGAGACTCACCTTAGAAGGGACAGCACCTACCGCACAGCTCAAGCTGGTCTGTGATAATGGTATTTGCCATAGGCTTTGGTTGTCTTTGTTATCAGACTGTAAGGAGAAGATAATTCTGCCCCTTTAAGGTAACCGGTTTTTACACAAGTAGGTCATGTGGAGTTTGCAGATGTATCGGTGTTGTACTTGATTCTTGCATTTCTCCTGCGTTGCGCTAGACCAGCTGTGGCAGTACTGCAGAATATCTGACCAGTTAAGCTAGTGCCAGGTTATTAAGCCTCACTTTTTTCACCTCAGTTCACAGCATCTCACGCTTGTTATTCCTTCTATATCAAGATCGGAATGCATCCACTCAGTTTCTGTCAGTCAGCATGGCTGGATTGAGAGGAAGATTTTTTAAAATACGGTTCAGTAAAAGAATTTTAAAATCCTACTTACATATAAAATACCAATTCAAAAAGAAAGGATAAAACTGGTAGCCTTAGTACTGTCTGTATAGGCAGCTATGTTGTTTCCCTTAATTAATTAGATAAATATAGCCTTGAAGAGAAACTACAATCTAGCTGTGTAATAGAGAGGTTTAAAATACAACTCAGGGAAGCATACTACTCTCTCACTGTGATCTCAGTTCACTTGGCAAGAGCTGCCAGGCTGGATCAATTCCATTGTTTCTCTCCGTTGTGTCATCCTTTGTTTCTGTTTTTTAACTCCTCATTTTCCAGATTCTGTTTCCATAAGTAGTCTGTGACCAGCTTAGCTGATATGATGTAGCTATTAACTCAATGTGTCACAATTAATTACTTATTTTAATACATTTTAATATATTTGCATGGATAGTGGGTCAGCCAAATGTTCGAGACATATGGGAGAAAATCACATGTATACAAAGGTTTTTTCCAGTTCTCACGAAAGCTAAGACATAAAAGGGAAAGGCAA
The DNA here is from genome assembly GCA_013401315.1 of Balaeniceps rex. NCBI lineage: Eukaryota > Metazoa > Chordata > Aves > Pelecaniformes > Balaenicipitidae > Balaeniceps > Balaeniceps rex. Next base: position 9,955 of record VYZW01001280.1, on the reverse strand, counting down.
TTGTGTTGGAGATTCTCTTCCCATGAAATCAGAACTTTTGTGGATTTAGAGGAATATCTAGACCTCAAGTAGCATAAAACTCTGATACCATGCCATGGAGTTCATTAAGAGTGAATCACCAATCACTTTTAGTTAACTGCATACATTTTTTGTCTTTTAAAACCTTTTTTTTCTTTAAATATTGAATTGGTCTGGACAAAAGAATGACCCCTTTGCAAAAGTAGCTGTACGGCAGAACTTGACAGTTATTAATACCTTGTAGTTGGTGCTACGTAACTACTAAAGATAGCTGACTCCTACCAGGCTAGTTCCTATTATGGCTGTGTAGCTGACGTTCTTAAAGTAACAGTCTATCTGGGTAATGAAAATGAGCAACTAATAGTGTTATTCCACTGCCTTGCTGTTGACTTTTTTACGTTAAGCCCTAACATAAAACTGAATACTGCAAAATACTAGAAAATTTCAGTGTCCTTAAATCCTACCCAAAAGAACAGTACTGGCAGAGAAAGGAAAGCATTCAGAACACGTATTTGTCATGCACAGATTAGCAAGCATAGAAGGAATTAGTGCTCTTGGCTGGTTTGTGTAGGAGCTCCCAGCTATGAAGGAATTTTTTATAGACGGCCCTATGCTATCTGGACTAATGAAACACAGAAATGCCTGGATAATATGAATACCAAGGGATGTGACACAAGTGAGGCCACATGGAAGTAGCTCAGATCTAGTTTAAAGCCACTGGTCTTGCTCCAGCTCAGCACTTGCTACCCTGGACTTCTGCAGAAAATGGCTCCTCTGCATTCTTTTGTAAGCAAAGCTCTAGGAGAGATTTTCAGCTTGGATGCAAATCCACAGAGCTGGGTTCACTTTGGTATTATACCCAGGTCATAAGCTTTCCTGCATCCAGGGCACTGCAGAGGTCAGTAGGTTCATAACTGGTAAAAGAAGAGCTAACAAGTCTAGTTGAACATGAGCTTATTCTCTCCTCAGCACTCCCAGTTTTAGTTCCACCATGCATAGATGATCACAGTGGATCTGCCAGGCATCAAGTTGGGGCCACAGATCTCACTAAGTCAGGCTTCCTGCCTCACCAATCATCCTGGAGACAGCATAGCTACATCCACGTGGGGCTGTACTGGAGTCAGTAAGTCCAGGCAGAATTCAAACAGTTCTTCAGGGAACCAGCTCCATCTCTCCACATGTGTCATACAGTTAATATATAATACAGATAAAATGTCCACAGATAATTAAGAGTTGACGGTACTTTTGAAACTATTGCAGTGCATTTTTTTACTTTAAAAATTAGCCTATCGGAAAGAAAGGAGGAACGTAGGCTAACTTTAAGGTGTTTATTGACTTGTGAATAATGAATGTTGCTTCAAAATAGCATATCAGTAATCACATGCCAGTTGTTTCTTTAGTACGTCCAGTTACTTCAGACTGCAGTTGGTTACAGAATACTGTATATTTTTGCTATTAGTGCCTCCCAGCACTAACATGAGCCATTACTGGCTCATGTTGCTCTTGACAAAATCACGTTTTGCCTGCTTCCATCAAAGGAAGTAAAAGAAGGGGTTCAGTTGATCTAGATACCCCTTAGCAATTATGAATCTTCTAATGAAATCTGTGTTTTGATTCAAAGTAGACAGAGTGCCTGCTCAACGCAGAATTTATATGGCTAGAAAGATTATGTCAGCTCTGATACAAGTTTTTCATTCTCAGAAACAAAGTCACTTTTGATATCTACAGTTTATAAGCTTTCAACCAACATGACCAAAATTAAGCTTAAAAATTGTAAGCAATGAATAAGCATATATATATATCTCAGAATTTTCCTATGAGGCTTTTATCACTGTTTTTATTTCAGTTCTCAAAAACTGTTGTTAATGTAAGTGTAAGCAAAGCCAAAGAGACTAAGATTTGCCAGTAATAATATCCATAAGGTTCATTTGGACTGTTTTGTGTTTGCATATTTTCTGAAGTCTGCTTTTGAAATCCATCATGGTGTTCGACAGCTAGATATTAACAGCACTTACAACAAAATACTGAATTGGCAGATAAACCAAGCCGATTCATTACAATGTGCTGCGGAAGAAACAACTGTTTTGCTCTCCATATGGTCACATAAGGATCTAAACTTCTTTCTTATAGAAACCAAATGAGTGTGAAAGTTGTGCTGGTACCTATTCAAGTCTTTTGGGTTTTGCTAGGGGTTTTGTTTGTTTTAACCACTGTATTTAATAAATTGTAACAGCATTTCTGCTTCAGTGTGTTCAAGAACCAAGAAAAGAATGTACTTTGTATAGTCAAATAAAATGCCAGCTCCAATGATCCAGTAAATTGGTATACATATGTTTAATTACCTGTCAGATTTAATCTATTTGTAAACAGAAGTCCACAGCTGGATAGGCAAACTGATGGTGCTATTCAGGTTTTGTCATACAATGAACATGTGGGGTAACTGAAAAACTTACGAGAGGCTACT
>VYZW01001279.1:32562-74694 GCA_013401315.1 Balaeniceps rex | reverse complement strand
GTAAAAACTGTACTGGAAGCACTGCTTTTCACAGAACACCAGTAATAGGCCAAGGTATTCTAAAGGTAAGCGTGATTGTTTCTGTGTGAATTAGTGAATCTGCTACCATCTGGTTATCTTTAAGCATTTATTGCAATTCTTACAACACAGACCATTTCTAGGATACTTTGAACATTTTACATTCTGTACTTTCTGGACACATGACAGGAATGACATAATTTAGAATTTAGCCTCAATTAATCTTGTTACGGGTAATCTTGAAAAAGTGTTTCAGCTTTTGATTGGTGTATTTACTATCCTGTTTCCCTTAGTTATTTCTTTCAGTCCCTTAATAAATGTTATTTTTAAACTATGGGTTATATTTACCATGTCATTTGATACCAACTGCAATTGCATAAACTTTTTAAAAGAAAATTTGTGTTAAGCCTGAAACAGAACACCAGATATGAACAGTCTTAAAAATTTCTCTGACTCCCATTCAGTTACTATATGCTATACTTATATTTTGCTGAAGTAGAGATTCGTATCAGTAAAAAAGGAGACAAGAGCAGCATATGTTCTTGCAAGACTTTCCATATTTTGTTGCAGCTGCTGTAAGAACCTTCGGATATAACAACTGATGCTACAGTCCCCACAGAAAAAGATCTGCAGTCATACAGACTGTATCTGAAATAGCACGCAGAAGGATAACAGCTTGGCCATAAGCTCTTACTCAGATTGGCAACTTACCCATTTGCAGTAAGGTTATGTACTACAAAAGCTGATACACTGAATGGGATGGGCCAGGGATCCACACCCTGGTGTGTAGCCAGCAGCATCACTAATTCCCCTGGTGTTACTACTAAAAGCCAAGCAAAAGTGTAAAATTGACACTCTGGCATTGAACTTACTTGGTTGAAGTTTTGCTGTAGTGCCAAAAGACAAAGGTTTTTCTAGGAAACTGCAGAGACCGTAGAGCATTGCTAGGACAGGACTTCTCAGGAGGTAACTGCTAGACGACCTCTGCAGAAACACAGCCTACTCTGTCCCTTTTACAAGGAGTCTGGGGAACTTCCCTGGTGCCTGGTGCTCCATCACACACAAGCTTGAGACTTTTTGTTCAGTGTAGGTCCTCAAAGTGGCACAAATGCCACAAAGATATTCAGAGGTTGCCATTGAACTTTTAAGGGAGCTGCACTATAGACACTAGCTCCAAACCTGGCATTTTTGCAGACATTTCTGACGTGCGCTGAGTGTCAACATGCAGCAACTGGTCATTAATGTTCCTAACTGCTGGATGCATTTTGTGTTTTACTTTTTCTTAAGTTCAGACAGTTCTAATGAAGGTTTACACAAGTCTTATTGACATGAGGAACACATGGAATTAAGACCAAATCCTCACCGGTATGGTTCAGTACAGCTGCTGTAAATTGCCCCCAGTTTCAAGGGTACTACTCTGTATCCTACCAGAAGGACACCTAATCATAAGTTTATAAGGCTGTGCCCAGTTAAAGGTAGAGGCCAAGCTTTTTAATAATTCCTTCCTTTCTACTTTCCCAGTGATCTCAGTTTGGCTACAAAATTCGCTGCCAGAGTTGGGTAAAGTTGGTTACTAAATAGGGGTTGAAAACCAAAACTGTTTGCAATTTAGATATTTGAAGAGGTAATGATAGACAAATACATATACGTCAGTAAAGGGTTCTGAACATTTTTCTTCAATGATTCTGAACTTTGGAGGAGCTGGCATCATTCTCAACCAGCAGATTTATACATAATATTCTGTACAGTTTGTAACAAAATCCTAATTTGCAATCTGCCAAGTACTGGGTGAGAGACAAACCTCAAATGTTTTTTCACTTTACTTCTAAATCTGTTCTTGATTTAGTTTTGTTTACAAGATAACATTTTGTGAAGTCTTCATTCCCTGCTGAAGGAGTTTCTGCATATCAAAGTGTGAAAATATGGACTAATGACAGCTTCCTATGTTATATTAAAGCATTATATACTAATAGGATGCTCATTCAAAAATGGTGTGGTTTGGCGATTGGGTGGAAGATGCAATTGTACATATAAGTTTATATAAGAGTTACATTAGCCTTGCAAAGTGTTTTGCATGCCATTGAGGAAAAAAAAATTATTAGGCCCCATAAATTTTGAAAAGTTTTGTTTGGTTTTAGTTTAATAAAGGGTTACAAGATAAAAAGTCTTACAGATAAAACAGCTTTAACATTAACCACAGAATTAATATGCTGTGAAGATAGTACTATGTAACCCCTTTTACCCTCCCTTCAACAACTACTTTTCAATCTTTTCCAAGTCCATCACATGTAGGGGAAACTGTGCTGCAGACTAAGACAAGGGGGCCAAAGTTTCCTGTAATGTGCTTGTATTTCCCGTACTATGGCCGGTTCCTAAGCTCACTGCCACTTGTGGCAGAAAATGTCAAAACTTTCTGGGCAGCACTTTAGAAAATTCCCTGAAGAGACAGCTGGAACGATACCTGTGTATCGTGCAGAGGCCAATGACATGCACTGCCAAAGTGCTAGGGCTCTTACAGTGGGTCTCTTCTGATATTTCTAGGCTGATTAGTGTTCAATGGAAGTACAATAGCTTCTTCTACAGAGGTGTTTTTCAAAGACTACAGCATGTGCAGCATTCAATATCCATGTGGTGCATGAACTTAAATGTATTTTTTGGAACTCGATTGATTCCCGAAGTTACTTCTGCAAACAAAAGTGACAGGAACTCTAAATAGAAACTGTTATTGGAAGGACAAGAAGCTGTAGACAGTTCCTCTGTTTGAAATGCTGTCCCCAGAGAAGTTTACGGGAATATTTTCATCAGCTTCCATACTACCAATATTGGCCTACTGTGTGAAATATGAAGTTATTTCTATCCCAGGCAACTGGCTTTCTGATCTTGTTTGGAAATTTCTAGAGTTTGAACTACAATGTTATATCTATCGTGATGAAACATGGGTATATCAGAGAAAATTGGGCAGACTTGATTCAATCACCAACTACTAGAGTTTAAAAAAAAATAAAGAAAAAAAAAAATCTTTCCACTTCTCTGTGCTGGGCTCAAATGCTTCACAACAGAAGTAGTGAAGATAAAATCTGTGCAACACTGTTTCTCCTTTCATTTTAAAGATTGTTAATTTTTGCCTTTAAAGCAAAACTTCTCTGGATGTTCTGGATATATAATACCCTCAGTCAGTCAATATGAATATATATATATATAGGGGTGGTGGTGGTGGATTCCACCACTGTTGTACATTTCACAAGTAGCACATCACCTACACAGAGAACGAGCCTTTAGAGCAGTATTTTGAACACTCTGTATCAACCTTAATAACACTGTTCATATTTGAAGAGAAAAAAAAAAAAACTTTTTAAATACATGAACAGATTGAATGAAAATGGTATCACTGCAAATATGGCTGTGCCAGCTTGCGTGGTGTTATCAACAATGAGGTCAATTACAGTATCCATTAAGCACAGAAAATAAAGAGAAATTACTTAAATAGCAAATAAAACACAGGCAGAGATTTCCCTAGCTGCAAGCTCAGTTCAAGCCAAATATTTTTATAACAACTGACCTCACAATTCTTGGTCATGGATGATTCAGGGACACCACACTAAATATACAAATGTGCACAGTAGTGTAGTCTGAAATAATATAATTAAATAAAATGGACAGCCATTATTTGAACTGGAAATGCAATGAAAATCTAAATATTTCCTGCTTCAGAATGAGAAAGGTCAAAAGGATCAGTGTCTTGCAGTGCTGTGTAACATTAGCTGATTTTTAGCACGAAGAAAGAGCTGGTAAAGATTTCACTACAATTAAACCAAGTCCTTCTTTTTCAGCAGTCATCAAACCTTATTTTGCTGTCTTTTAATTCTAATGCTGAGATCTAGAAACTGGTAGGTCACAGAGGACTGTATCACAAGACTATCAAAAGACGTAGGGAGGTAATATGGGACACGAAAATCTCTAGATTTTCCTCAAGCAAAATTTGTATTCTGTCTATCATGAAAAGGAGGGGTAAATCAATTTCCTCTGAATGAAAACCATACATATATTTGTTATTGCATAGAAGAAATCTCAATGCTTGTTATTTTTCATTGAAGTGTTAATTTAAAAAAAACTATTATAATTAAATGGAAAAGTGTTTCCTATCTTTTCATGCATCATTCAGAAAAGTATAACAAAGAACATTTTGACCCATTTGGCCAGTGAAAGAATCTTACAGGATCTCAAGCCTGTCATATGTATACATATATATACTCAATAACTGAATATTAGAGGGTTTTTTCCCTCAGAGCTTCTAATCCCACAAAACACAAACAAAATGGGCAAGTCCACATGGTTATTCAGTATGAAGGTAATCTAGAACCATCATATATATTAACACAGAAAAGAAGGATGATGTTTCTTTCAAAGAATGGTACATCTCTGAAGAGAAATTCACTTATAGAAAGCAGAATATAGAAAGCAGAATACTCCAGGAAGACCAAGTCAGCCACATACTGCAATTTGCTTTTACCTTATGGAGCTGATGATTCCCATTAGCAACAGAGGTGCTTCAGGTGCTTCATAAAGACCCTTCACCAGAAATACACTTGCAGTGAGTTACAACAGCTGCACCCCACCTCCTCCCAGCTGTGCCAAACAGACCTCACTCCATCTAGAACAAGGGAAAAACTGCATTTTATGTTTAAGCCACCATAATCAATATCAGAAGGACTTAGATACTATGAGTGGCACACCAACATCTTAAGAGAAATGTATTTTTTTATTAGTTTAGCAACCTTCTCCTTGTTTTCATTATTTCTCACTTGAGCACACTAGATACTTACTTTTTTCCATGTAAATCTCATCTAGGGTCCTTTCTAATGAGATAACATGTTTGGAAAACTTGATTTTCTTCAGGGATTTTTTTTTCTTCTGCCTACCACTATGTAAACAAGGTAAGCTGTTGGGTTATGGAACTAAATGATTTGAATGAGGACGAGAGAAAGAATAATGAGATCCTTAGATTTGGTGCGTATGATTTGTTCTCCAATCAAAAAAATAATGCTTTTATTAGGCTCAAGATTTGGGATGATTGAGTTTTTAATTTCAGTGAGACTCTGCTCTGAGGAAGGAGCCTGCTTTACTCCTTAAATATGGAATTAAGTTTTCCTTCACTTCTTTCAGAAAAATCTTAACACAAAGTTGACTAATTAAATTCTGAGGTCTTCACTCCATAGACAGAATGTGGGAATTCTGTACCAAGAGTTTATCCAATTCCCTGTGAAAGGTGCCTCACTTTGACATGAGATTACATTTCTGAGTACGTCAGTCTGTGTAGATTCATTTCCAAGGCAGTCTGAGGCAAGCTGTGTTGGGTTTTTGTGGCAAGGTTTTGGTAGCGAGGGGGCAAGAGGGGTGGTTTCTGTATAAGATGCTAGAAGCCTCCCCTATGTACGATAGAGCCAATCCAGCTGGCTACAAGACGGACCTGCTGCTGGCCAAGGCCAAGACAACCAGCAACAGTAGTAGCGCTTCTGGGATAACATATTTAAGAAGGGGGAAAACTGCACAACTGCAGTCAGAAGAGAGGAGTGAGAATATGTGAGAGGAACAACTCTGCAGACACCAAGGTCAGTGAAGAAAGAAGGGGAGGAGGTGCTCCAGGCATCGGAGAAGAGATTGCCCTGCAGCCCGTGGTGAAGACCATCGTGAGGCAGGCTGTCCCCCTGCAGCCCATGGAGGGCCCCACGCCGGAGCAGGTGGATGCTCGGAGGAGGCTGTGACCCCGTACGAAGCCTGCGCTGGAGCAGGGTCCTGGCAGGACCTGTGGAGAGAGGAGACCATGCTGGAGCAGGTTTTCTGGCAGGACTTGTGACCCCATGGGGGACCCACGCTGGAGCAGTCTGATCCTGAAGGACTGCACCCCGTGGAAGGGACCCACACTGGAGCAGTTTGTGAAGAGCTGCAGGTCATGGGAAGGACTCATGTTGGACAAGTTAATGGAGAACTGTCTCCTGTGGGAGGGACCCCACACTGGAGCAGGGGAAGAGTGTGAGGAGTCCTCCCCTCGAGGAGGAAGGAGTGGCAGAGACAACATGTGATGAACTGGCCGCAACCCCCATTCCCTGTCCCCCTGTGCTGCTGCGGGGGAGGAGGTAGAGAAATAGGGAGTGAAGTTGAGCCTGGGAAGAATGGAGGGGTGAGGGGAAGGTGTTTTAAGATTTGGTTTTATTTCTTATTACCCTACTCTGATTTGATTGGCAATAAATTAAATTAGTTTCCCTGAGTCGAGTCTGTTTTGCCTGTAACCGTAATTGCTGAGTGAACTCCCTGTTCTTATCTTGACCCATGAACCTTTCGTTATATTTTCTCTCCCCTTCCAGCCGAGGAGGGGAGTCATGGAGCGGCTTTGGTGGGCACCTGATATCCAGCCAGGGTCAACCCAGCACACAAGCATTTTTACTCAGGGAGACTTGCCATGACTTGACAGTCCCTGTCAACTTAGACAAATGCATCTGTAGTTCAGTTTCTCATTTATAAATGAGAGGAGGGAATGCTGCTTTCCTCTCCCACAGTGGTGTCAAGCTTGTAAGTAAAGTCTTCAAAATTGGCCCGACAGTCATGTTGTAGCAATATAGGCTATATAAATAATATAGCTAGATAGTGAGAATGAAAAGATGGAGCACAACACTTCAAAACTGGGGAGATAAGTTTATATTGGGTAATCAATGTAACAATATGGTAAATTCTTCCCTGAACTGAGGCTACAAATTCATATTTCTGTTCTTAATTCATACTTGAAAATATGTTCACTTAGGCAAAAAATATGAACTGGAAAAAATGCTTGATAATAAGGACAATTTAAAACCTACGTTTCACAGAACGCTTAACATTTTACCCCATTTGTAATATCAGTTTTCAGAGTATTTCCAGCCAGTGTACATTTTTATTTAAATTGAATTAAACTGTTTAGCCACATGTGCATGCCAGTTTAAATAGCGCTGTTTGAAGAACATTATTTTCACCTTTATTGGACAAAAAGTACCATAGGAAGTTGCCTTGCCCTGGAAATTGAACCCAGTTGGAAATAAATTAACTGGGATACAGCCAGGCCTGGAAACTGTAAAATAAAAATCTACTTAGCAGAGAGGTGCACATCTTAAATGCCTCAATATTGTTATCTTTTAAGAAGATGGAATGCTTTCTGGGACTACATCCCATGAAAATAGCTGAACTTTACAGAATTCATGTTGTAACTCTGCATGCTTCCATAGATAGAGCAGGTTTCTAATAGCATCCATTTGATTTTAATGGGATAAAATATTTCTTATTACTGCATCTCCTACAGTCTCCAACCACAATCTGTCCCACTACAATATATTCTGTGCACTGAGAATGTAACAGAAAGTCCTGGCCTCATGGTTTGTAGACTACATATACAGATGATGAGGAAAAGATACTTATCATCACCATCCTTATTTTGTTTGTGAATTGACTTCAGAGGAATTTGGATAAAGTCCTAGATGATTGCCTACATCCGTAACACAGCTAATAATTCATTATAGGTCTCTTGACTTCTAGAAGTATCTACAGATCACACACTCCAAAGAAATTTCCAAACAGCAGAAGCCACAGATTTCCCTGCAGAGTCTTATGAACAGGTCATATGAAAAATATGGCCAACATGAGAGGAATTTTACAGATGAAAAAGAGCCCACAGGACTATTCCTCTGAAAGCCTGGAGAAACGTGAAATACTTATAGCAGGAATACATGTGCTTCCTGCAAAAGACAAACATCTTCTTTTTAAATGATGTCAAGTGTTTCACACCAAGCAGTATTCTCTCCATTCTTCACGCTATTCAAATTTGAAAACATGATTCAGTCATCCAAAATACTATATTTTTAATATCTCTATTTATTTGATTATGCAACCTATGAGAATATGCATGCTCTTGCTACTTGGAAGATAATACTTTCTGTTCTTTTTTTAATTTGTATTTAAATATTTCACAAAATAGTTAAGTTTGACAGATTACCTAGGAGAAATCATGTGCCCTCATTGTACTGGTGGTGAACCTGGGATAGACAACCTATTCAGCAGAGGAAGCTTACCAGTGTACTGGCCCAATATTATTGTATCACCACCTTGACAATAACCTTCCAGTGGACACTATACTGGACACTCCAGTGGACATCTGTACTGATAAATTAGAGTGTGCCATCTGGAGCTTTCTCATCAATATGGTTAAATTGTTAGAAGACAGTTTTGGTCCAGGCCAGTTAGTTCTCTCATCCTAAATGCCTCACTCTCCATCAGACATCCTGTGGCTGACAAATTCCTAGGCCTACATCCCTTTTGGGCAATGTGAGTTACACCATTAAGCTAACAAAAGTTGGGGTATAGTTTTCTCAGCTGCATATTTCTTAGGTTAATTGGATCTTAAGATATTTCAGATTTTCGTTGCTGCTTTCTACTTGCTCCAATTTTTGTGTCCAGATTGTGTAAAACAATTCATGTCAGTGGGCAGTTGTATCCCAGAGGACTCAGAGTGCATTAAAAAACGCCTGGCGCAGATCTCAGAGTAAGTCAGCAAAGATTGCTTTGAATAGCCGGTATTTTAATTTCTTTTTCTCTAAATCTGCAAGATATAACTGTTATTGATAAGCTGGATAACTTTCAATTTCCTATCAATAGCACAAGACTGTCAGCAAATTATAAACAAGGGAAATGCTAGCTTTAAGAGAGCCGTTTGTGAAACTGTGGGATTTTTTCTTTTTTCCATCCTTTTTTCTTTTCTCCCAATACTTTACATTGTAAGTTCTTGGGAGCTCACTCTGGCAGCATGTCACCAACATGACAGGTGACATTTGTCTTCAGGAAGAGAAACCATATCCTTCTTAGTGAGCACTGTGTGGTGGGTTGACCCTGGCTGGATACCAGGTGCCCACCAAAGCCACTCTGTCACTCCCCTCCTCAGCTGGAAAGGGGAGAGAATATATGAAAAGCTCATGGGTCGAGATAAGGACAGGAAGAGATCATTCACCAACTATCGTCACGGACAAAACAGACTCGACTTTGGGAAATTAGCTTAATTTATTACCAATCAAATCAGAGTAGGGTAATGAGAAAAAACCCTAAATCTTAAAACACCTTCACCCCACCCCTCCATTCTTCCCAGGCTCAACTTACGATTTCTCTCCCTCCTCCCCTGGAGCAGCGCAGAGGGACAGGGAATGGGCATTGTGGTCAGTTCATCACATGTTGTCTCTGCTGCTCCTTCCTCCTCAAGGGGAGGACTCCTCACACTCTTCCCCTGCTCCAGCATGGGGTCCCTCCCACGGGAGACAGTCCTCCACGAACTTCTTCAACGTGGGTCCTTCCCATGACCTGCAGTTCTTCACAAACTGCTCCAGTGTGAGTCCCTTCCAGGGGGTGCAGTCCTTCAGGATCAGACTGCTCCAGGGTGGGTCCCCCATGGGGTCACAAGTCCTGCCAGAAAACCTGATCCAGTGTGGGCTTCCCACGGGGTCACAGCCTCCTCCGGGCATCCACCTGCTCCGGCGTGGAGTGTTCCACGGGCTACCAGTAGATATCTGCTCCTCCATGGACCTCCATGAGCTGCAGGGGGACAGCCTGCCTCATCATGGTCTTCACTACAGGCTGCAGGGAAATCTCTGCTCTGGCACCTGGAGCACCTCCTCCCCCTCCTTCTTCACTGACCTTGGTGTCTGCAGAGTCGTTCCTCTCACATATTCTCACTCCTCTCTCTAGCTCCAGTTGTGCAGTTTCTTCCCCCCCCCCTTCTTAAATATGTTTTCCCTGAGGAGCTACTACTGTTGCTGATTGTCTTGGCCTTGGCAGCAGTGGGTCCATCTTGGACCCAGCTGGTATTGAGTCTATCAGATATGGGGGAAGCTTCTAGCAGCTTGTCACAGAAGCCACCCCTGTAGCCCTCCTGCTGCCAAAACATTGCCAAGCAAACACAATATACCCCCATCTATTTAAGAGCTCACCACAGACGTTCCAGAAGATAAACTTGGCTTGAAATTACCTTTTCTCATCTCTACGTCCCTGAGCAGATTTCAACTCAGGAACACTGCAGGCTCTAACACCATCTGGTTAAAAATATTCATGTGGACATTACTTAACAACTTTCTTCATATTTTCAGCTCATGTTGATGTTATTAGATATATTGACACACTATTCTCTCAGGTCTCAAAGTCCTCTGGAAGGCCCTTCAAAAGGCATGTCCAGCTGAATGATTAAGGCTGCAAAGCATGAGTAGACCTTTAATATTTACTACTACTCCTGCAATTATTCATAAAAAAAAAATCAGAACATTCCTGCATGATTCTTTGGCTCCTGCATTTTCACATTTTCTAAATCTCAAGATACTTCCATTAGAAGCACCTGATGATCTTTGTGGAGGGCTTTTAACTGGCGTAGAAAAAAGGCAAGCAATTCCAAATAGGGCAAAAACTGCATGTTGCCTGAGTTCCCTTGAGATGAAGGAATGAATAGGTGTAAGTGGCATTACTAATACTGGGTCATGAAAAACCAAGACAATCCTAATGTCTATTGCTGAGCTTCCTGTGTGTTTTGGAAAGCTATGAATGGAGAACATTAAAGATCAGTTTTTATGAGTCCCCACGGCCTACTCAGAAGAGACAGTGGAGAACAGTCTGTGTCCAGACTATAGCTTCTATCCTCAATAACTCCTGTGTAGCTACATTCCTCCTGAAGAAGTACATGGGTGAAAGTAAACATGGACATTCATATGTTTATTGTGCCAGGTATCTGGAAAGTATTTTAAGATTAGTTTTTCAATTCTTTCATAGCCCAGCAGGCAATTTGTACATGCTCTTTCTGTACCAATTTTATATGTAGGTCTTCAAGCAGGGTGCAATTGAATGATTACTCAGTCTTTCTGAGTATGTTACTGGCAATGCCTTCAGCAGTACCCACTTACATTTCCTGCTCCACTCAGTATTTTACATAACTATATCGAATAGATACATTAGTTACAATTTAAAATCTATGGGTTGGTCTGTTCACCTCTTTTTTTTTATCATCTTACTTGAACACCATTAAGAATAAGAAGTACCTTAGAATCATAGAATCATTAAGGTTGGAAAAGACCTCTAAGATCATCTAGTCCAACCGTCAACCCAACACCACCATGCCTACTAAACCATGTCCCAAAGTGCCACATCTACATGTTTTTTGAACACCTCCAGGGACAGTGACTCCACCACCTCTCTGGGCAGCCTGTTCCAATGTTTGACCACTCTTTCAGTAAAGAAATTTTTCCTAATATCCAATTTAAACCTCCCCTGACACAACTTGAGGCCATTTCCTCTTGTCCTAGATTAAGACAGAGATAAACAAATGTGGATGCCATCCGAAGGAACACCACCAGGAGAGCTGAACAGAAGTTCTAGGGGTTGAGGGGAAAAGCTGTTATGTGACCTCCTCCAGTCAGTAAGCAACTGACTTAAGTAACTGAGGTAATTATCTTTCAATAAGTTACTGGAAAGTAACCCTCCTTTTTGCCTCAACACTGGGAGGCCTGGAGTAAGTGTTACTTCTCTGTTTCAGCATCTCAGTTGGGTGACCCTTGGAAGAATAATAACTAGCTTAGGGAAGTACAGAAGTGAGAATTAATAAGGGAAATCTCTATGGACAGTGTTACTAAATGAATGAATAGAGTAGTAGTGTAATCGGCAACAAAATGAGAATGGAAGTGCAGGAGAATTGCAGGGGATAAGGAGAAATAATGCCATTAAATAATCCTTCTTTCTCATCCTTCAAAGTGCCCATATGATGACAAGATTCTTCAGTGTTCGATATGGATTTCTAAGGGATTGTGATTTCAACTGGCTTGGGTGTTTATCTCCAGCTCCTTGAAAAACCTAGAATTGTATGAAATGTCATCTGAAGGTCAGCTGAATGTAACTCAAATAAATGATCCTCTATCTCAGATCTCAGCTAGAGTGTAATTTTTGATTTAAGGCAGAAGCTTGCGTGAAGCTTAAAAAAAGGAATAAATGTAAAATGAGGTCTGTCTTATTCCAGAGATAAAATGTTTTTTTCAGGTCATGATATGTCATTTTTCCTTTAAAACTTGATATATTATTGAATCAATAATTCTCTGCTCATGAGAGTTCATCCAAACTCACTGTCAGCATGTGATGTAGGAGGAAAGTCCAACAGACTCAAGCTGCTTATCTGAGCAAAAACACTTGGGGTTGTCTCTGTTCCATCCTTCACCCTTCATTAGGGCAGGGACCTGAGGGCAAAGAAAACCTCTACGTCCCGCCCAGACCATGTCTGAAAGATGACCACCCTTGCTGCTGAGAGCAGTGGGGGGAAGGAGAGGCAGACATTATTTCTCCCCACCACTCTAAGCTGTGACATGAACTGATGTAATCTTTCCCATAGACCTCTAGGGTTCTGAATGAAAGATTGAAATAGAACAGCAAAGTGAATTTTGAAATTTACGTATCTGTATCAAAAGAAATTATCAATGCAAAAGAAATTATCAATCAAATTATTTTTAATCATATGACATTTACAGTGCTGTGGAAAAAACAATTGGGTCATCTAGAATCATGATGTAAACTATCACATTGTGCTGTCTTGATTGCAATTGATTTTTCCTTAGTTTCTCCCCCTTCTCAATTTATATGCACTAAGAAAGGGCTAACTTAAAGTCTTGATTTCACCCACCCCCAGTGTTTCTCTACAGTTACTACAGTAGAAACAATGAACAGATGAAAAAAAAAAAATCCTTTTCCCAACAGGTCACTCTCATATTATACTCCAGAGGACACCCATGAATGAATGGCAACTGGCCATTCAGAGAGTTGCCAAATACCATTAATCAATGCACCAATGTGGTAACGTCAAGCTTTGTGACAGGCATGATTTGATCTATTGTTTGGTAATCAACCTCATCTACGGACATTCTGTAATTCTTATAAATCCAAGAATTATTGTTAGTCTTTTGGAGCAGAACAGTACAAGAATGTCTCACTTAATAATCACAAATTGCTCTTTTCTTCAATCAAAGAGGTAACCATTTCATGATTACTTGAGAGAACAGATTATGTCAGCTGGACCTAACAGTGCATGCTTTGTCTCATTGAATACTACTTTCCCCCAACCAATCCTCCCAAACCTCTGTGCAATCTTCACATTGGAAGTTGCTTACTAGGAGCAAGGGATAATAATGCCATTCATCCACTGTCTGATTCAGATTTAATAATTGGAATGACTTACCCCCCAATTAAAGGGCAATGTTACTTCTGCTGTTTATTTTTCCTGTGATTTACAACCCACTACCATAAAATACTCAGTTAAAAAAAAAAAGAAAAAAAACCCAAAACCTTTCTGGTCAGTATGCAATAGTTAGTGGATTACTTCATACTTGACCTTATCTTCTGAATGAAGACAAATTATCCATTTGATGAAGGAAGGAGTGAATCACTTTGTCTGTTTTAGAATGTGCACACTCAAAAGTTTGAAAATATTCTGAATTTATACTGAGACAAGATCTGAGGACAAAGCTTTCATTTATAACATTTCAGATGACAAAGTAGACAGCTATAAAACTAGATGCTTTTAAAGACTGAAAAGCTAGCTCCTGAAGAAAATGGAAATATCAGTAGGAAATACCAGCACTTGTTCAGATAATTTAAATGTAGTTGTGCACGTGTAAATTAGTAGACCCAATAAAACTGTTCTTTGTTGGCAAGATGAAATGCTTTCCTCTGTTTTCAATAGCTCAGCTTTTCTTTTTAGTTTGCTTACCAATGCCTATATTGTTATCATAATCCTTGCATTATTCAAAATATTATTTTACTTCTCAAATCACTTCTGGATATAAACTGAAATTGCAAATTAAGATTGCAAAATTGTACAATCCTTCCTTTAAATAGTTTGTATTTTTCTAGTTAAAAGATCTCTGCAGTTATTCCTACTTCCTATATTGAGACTTGAGGTTTGAGGAGATAAAAACTGTACAGTGGAGGTAAATGAAGAGACCTTTGCCTGATGGCAACTTGAGGTAGTGAGGCTGGCTGCTAGAGCAAGGTGTTGGTGACCTCAGGTCAGATAACGAATAGTCACGGTGTCATTTACAGAGTTGCACTGTCAATTAAGAAACTTTGCCTCCTGCCTATCATCTTTGCTCAGCTTGCTTAGTTTGAGTCCCATGCTGTACACTTGCAATTTTTCCATATCTGGGCCAAAACTATTCTGCAAACAGCTAGTTTAATCTGCTGGTGTTCTCAGTCCAAATGACTGAGCAAAGCCAGAGAGACAGACTTTGCCAAACTGAAAAAAACTCATCCATTTATCATTTCCAGTCTTGTGCCTCTACCATAAGACAACATGCCAGCTTAATAGTAAAGAAAGTTGGTCAGGAGGCAGAATAATGTAACCTATAATTACACTTTCAGAAATAGGTAATAGTACAAAAATTGTATTGATTTAAACACCATGCTTGGGGTAGTACAAGCTGTACTTAAGCATATAAAAAGCATTTTTAACATTTTAAATTGATCAGCTTGTAAAATGATTTAGGCTGATGTTACTTCTTTCATGATTATTTTTTGTATTGCTCTCTACCTTTTCTCCCCTACTTCTTTAGTAAATTTACATCATTATCAAATGGAATTGGAAACTTCAGCATCTATTCTAATGATACTGCTTAAGATACTACTATTTTACTATTACTGTGTCAAATTGCTTTCTTATCAATAATTTCTGTTTGCTTAAGGCTGTTTCTTTCTGTTTTCTTATAATTCCAGTTGAGTTTAGTCTGTTTCCCTTTGTGGAACAATAGTTCCTTTCTTTCATATGGAAATGTATTGCTCACAGGTTTCAAAACCAGGTGGTATGAACATCCCAGGACTAAGTTTTTTTAAAAAATTACCTGAGAATCTTTACAAAAGATACAATTTCTCTGCACTTTTGCACTTGTACACTCCAGCCCACAATACAGCTTATTTGAACCACATTGCTTATCAATCCTAAGCAGGTTTACACAGCGTTTCTGTGAAATTCCACTTGTTAATTCACAATCAGTGGCATGTTTTCTGGGCTGTTTGACAAAATCCTGTAAGTGCTGAAGATTTAAAAGAATATTGGATTATCTATTTATGTATTTCTTAGAAAGTCTATAATCTGCATTTATACTGCAGAACAGATGTGCTCCCTGGTATGCCCTGAAGCTCAGGTCCCCAGACTCACACTGGCCATGTCTGGAGGAGACAGGGCTGGTGCATGTTCTCCTGCATGCCCCGGGTTCCTCTGCAGGAGGGAGTCACAGTGTGTTTCCACAGGTTTGCCAGTCCAGACAGTTACGTACATCTGTGGACTGCAAAGTTTGCTTGTCTTAGTATGCTTTAAAATGGAACAATTTCTTCAGGGCTTCACAGCTCTGCTGAACTATGTTTTTCTTAAACCTGGCCTATCGCAATCAGCACTAGGTTTCTGAAGACTGGAAGTAACTTCAGGGATATTACAAAAAGAAGGGACAAGTATCACAGATGGAAAGATGCCTTACTTTCATACACTGAATCCAGGGGATCAATTCATTGCCTAAACATAGGTATTTAACTCTCTCTGAGATGCTCTGGGCTGCCTGAGGCAACCTGGGGTTGTCAGATGCAGCACAGGACCTGCAGGAAATCTCTGCCCTTTGGAGCAGCAGCTGAGAGCCAGAAGGGATAGCTAAGGGCATGAAGTGCCTACATTTGGGAAATGAAATCAAGAACACAGTGCTGGTAGACACTTCATGAGTGTCTAATACAGATAGAATAAAAGCCAGGCTTTATGAATCAGACTGTCATTAGTGAAGCAGATAGAAAACAGGGGCTTATTTGTTCATTGAAAACAATGTAGGTTGCATGGAGAGAGGTAAAAAGCCAGAAAAACTCAGCTTCTGAAATCTGAAGGAGACAGAAAAAGAGGTAGAAGGGTCATGGGCTTTCTGTTTCTAATTATCTCGATCTGTTTTTTCTTTTTTAAAATAAACTAAGTGGTTTCAGTGAGGCATCCTCTGTGATGAACAATTCTGATTGAAATAAATGAATTAAATTAGCTGTTTACATCTGTTGTATCAGAATATAATATCCAGAGTCCATGATGATGAAACCAATGGCAGTACACGATCAAAGCAAATGACATACAGGGGCAGGTACAGAACCTAGGTTTGATAAAAAACAAACTGCTTTTTTTATTGAAAGAATGCTTGCTGCCAATGTGACCAGCATATCACGTGTTTAGATCTTTCATTCCATTTAAAACTATACAGAGTTTTAAACTACTATTCTCATTTGATTGGTGCTTTCAGGAAGTCATATAGCTCAGCTGTCCAGTCTATGGTGCATATCAGTATAGATATTACCCCTGATAGGAAACTCTTAATACTAGCTTAGATGTTCACAGCTTACATATGAAAATTTGGAGAGGGGAAACAAATTCAATTCCCAGCACCTTTGTATTGCTGAGATCCATGTATACAGCTGAAAGAAAATGAACATTTTATCAATCCCCATACTAGGTAATTCTGATGTTTGCCAGGATATAACTATTCATGGCCCTTTGCTAGACTCAATCCAGTATGTACCTGTCTCTCTTATACTGGGGAGCCCAGCACTGGATTCAGCACTCCAGATGCGTCTCGCCAGTGCTGAGCAGAGCGGAAGGCTCACCTCCCTCAATCTTCTGGCAATGCTCTGCCTAATGCAGCCCAGAATGCCGCTGGCCTTCTTTGCGTTGAGGGCACATTGCTGGTTCATCGTCAGCCTGTTGTCCGCTAGGACACCAAGGTCCACCTCTGCAGAACTGCCTTCCAGGTGGTGAGTCCAGAGCCTGTACTGGAACAGGGGCTTATTCTTCCCCAGGGGCAGACTGAGCACATCCCTTCGTTGAATTTCCTGAGACTGCTGTCAGAACATTTCTCCAGCCTGTTGAGGTCCCTCTGAATGGCAGTACACCCATCTGGTGTATCAGTCACTTCTCACAGTTTTATATCATCAGCAAAATTGCTGAGGGTGCACTCTGTCCCATCTCCCAGGTCATTAATGAAAACATTAAATTGTATTGGCCACAGTATCAATCCCTAGGGTGCACCACTAATGAATGGACTCCAACTGGTCTTTATGCCACTGAAGACAACCCTCTGGGCCCAGTCATTCAGCCAGTTCTGAGTCAATCGGAATGTGCACTCACCTAACCCATATTTTGTCAGCTTGTCTATGAGGATGGTATAGGAAACAGTGTCAAAAACCTTACTGAAGTCAAAGTGAACAACATCCAATGCTCTCCTCTTATCCATCAAGCTAGTCAGCTCATTTTAGAAGGCTATCAGGTTGGAAAAGCATGGTTTCCCCACTGTAAATCCATTCTGACTACTCCTGACCACCTCCTTGTCCTTCATGTAGTTGGAAATGGGCTCCAGGATTGTTTGCTCCATCACCTTCTTAGGGATTGAGTACAGGCTGACCAGTCTGTGGTTCCCTGGATCTCCCTTCTGGTCCTTCTTGAAGATAGAGGTGACATTTACTTTCTTCCAGTGTTTAAGAACGTCTCCTGATCACCATGACCTTTCAAAGACAGTTGACAGTGGCCTCCTAGTGACATCAGCCAGCTCCCTCAGAACTTGTGGGTACAGCTTGTCAGGCCACATGGACTTATGTATGTTCACTTTGTTTAAGTCTTTCCTAACATCATCTTCCTCCCCCAAGGGCAAGATTTCCTTGCTCCAGACTGATGGCCTATTGATTTAGTTGTAGGTGATCTAGCTACCTAGTATTATTTAATGTCATGGGAATTTTTAATTCATTTGTTCCATTTTTATGAGTGTGTCAGAGACAGCTTTTGTTCAATAAACTTAAACAACAAAAAACTCCATCCACCATGTAAACCTTCATGAAGTGTAAGCAAGGTTTCAGTGTACAGAACTGTTGGAAAAAGACAGAAAATAAATTATATCATTTAGGATATCCAAAATTAGTAATGTAACTAAATTTCAAGCCCATCATTATAAGCGTCTTTTGTTCTGTTGTGCATTACCTTCTTTTAACTTAGCTTTCATAGTTCTTTTAGACTGAAATCAGCTCATTACCAAAACAGATGTCTGAGATTTTTTTAAGATGGAAAATTACCTGCAAATGCATTGTAAAAACCCTCTCAGTGGAAAGTGCTGGATAAATACAGTTGTGCAAAATTCACATCTTAAAGTCAATATACAAATCAACATTAAGCTGTAAGCTTTTGCAAGATTCTGAAACACCAACAGACCAAATAAACCCAGTCTTCTGCCAGACCATGTTTCCTTTAGCATATAATTTATTCAACTAATGTTATCAAACTTCAGCAGTTGCAGAAGCATGAGGAAGAAGAAAAACCCCTCTCTGAGTATTATCATATTAGAATTAAATCGTTAAAAATTACAGTGTCAGGGGGATTTAAGATTAATCCAGATGGATCTGCCAGATCTGTCCATGAGTACAGTATACAACTGTTTTGACATCCATGTATATTTTTCTACTGATCTATGGGTTTTTTAACAGTAAAATATATATATTTGAGAAAGAGAAATAACACAGCATGTGACAGCATTAATAGTTATAAAGGGAGTTATTTGTAATCCCCTTAGTGTTACAGCCTGAAGATAATTTAGTGATGAGTCAAACTGTCTCCAGTGTAAACCAGGAACCAAATGGCAGAAGAACTGGCTTTTAAGGACTGGAAAACCTGACATATCTGAAAAGGGCTTCAAGGCCTGAACGGTGTGAATAACGTTTAGCTTGCAGCTGTTGTGAATCCAGTTGGACTGGCAACGCGTTGAGTGCTAGTGTTACCACCCTCTTCCCTTTTGATCTAATTTCTTTAACATCTGATGGATACCATTATAATGGGCCCCTCAAGACAGTTCTGTTTTCACTTAATCAAGCAAAAGCAGTCAAATGTTTCTCAGTGGACCCCAGTTACGCATTACCACCTATCTCCATGTTTTTGAGGCATTACTGAAGTTCAGAAATTCCCATCACATTTGCATCCCAGAGAGGTTACATAGAGGGTTGGGTCTAGGCTTCTGTGAACTGTTACAAGTAAAAGCTGTGGCTATAATTGTACTTCAAGAAGATCCACCACTTTCCATGTCTAATGTGGTAGCAACACATGCTGGCTGCTGGCAAGGACTATGATCTCCCCAATACGCTCCATTCTACTAACGCAAGTGGATGAAAAGCGCAAGTGTGCATCCCACTCTTCTCCCCACCCTTCTGGTGTAACAAACACCACTATAAGAAGTGCAATTTCCTTGTCTGTGCAGGCTCATCTCAGTGATGACTCCTCAAAGAGCTCTGAAGAGCCGCAAGATGGCACCTTGACTGGCAGTAGGCACCGTAACGCACCTTGGCATTCAGCTCACCCAGGCATCCAGAGACTAGCCCAGCATATATCTCAGGCCACAGAAATGCAGGCATCAGATAGAAATCTTTGCTGAATAAAGAATGCAGCTGGAAGGGGTTATCTGAAGCTATAGACCTCAAAGGATGTGCTGCAGACCTGAAGGCCTGAAAAAGAGGGAGCATATACCATCCTTACAGCAAAACAGGAAAGAAAGGAGAGGCAGTTCTGTTCTGCCTGTTTGCTAAAAATAGTCTGTTTGCTAAAAAACTTTAATTGAAGAAATTACACTGAGAAAACTGCAATGCCTCATATTCCCCCAAATATATATCTCTATAAAGAAATGCTTCTATGTGTGTTTATAGTGAGAGAGGGGGGAAATCACATGCATAATTAATAAGTTATGACCAATAAACACCAACCAAAACCATAAGGTTTTAACTGACTGGCTTCATTACAAATATTTAAATAATCCTCATCTTCCTTTAGCTAAAACTGGGTAGAACTAGCTTTGCAATTGTAGTTTTACTGGGTCTAGAAAAAAAGACCTCAAGCAGAGTTTACTTTTGAACATAACATGTGTTACAATTAATGGTCCAGCACTTCTTTAGATTATAGTCTTTTCACCACCTCCAATTCTCAAATTATGCAAAAGCTCCACTACTTTCACTGTTTGGAGGAAGCTCTTGGCACTGGTCCTGACACCACAAACAGGTCAGAGATATGCTTGCTTTTGTTCCCATAAAAGTCCATCCCAGGTATTGGTACCTTTTAAACCTAGGAAATACCTGGTCTCAGCTAAGTTAGTAAAAACTTGCTTATTTGTTTGATACATTTCCTAAGCCTTCTTTTGCTGAATTTCTTGGAATCGTCCCCCAGCTGTGTGAGACACTGTAATGTCAGAGATACACAAACGGAGAGCACAAACAGGAATGTCCTCTGCTACAGATACTTCCTTGTTGGTTCCTGATCAATTTAGCAAAAGCAGGAGTAGAAAGTGGAGGGGCTGAGGAGATACCTAAGTTTATTTTGCTGGAAGGAGGATACTGAGAAAAGGAGTCACTGGGGAGAGGAGGCTGGAGGGTGAAAAAGGAGAAAGAAGGAAAGGTGAAGAAGGCTTATGTAATTAATCTTGGGTTTAGTGATTACTGAATTCTGAAACTTTGACTTGCAACCCTAATATACTGTTTGGAATAATAATAATAATCGTCATCATCATTGGATACACCTAAACAGTAGCACTTGAATTTTAAAGTCAGGCAGGCTAAAGCTTAATAAAAACTGGCTTTACCTTTTCTATACAATTGTATTTCTGAATATATGTCTTGTGCTATATTTCTTATAGTGAATAAGGCAGAATGACAGCTGGTAAAAATGAACTGCCTAAAAACCTCCCTTTATATTAGCATCTATGCACAATATAAAGCCTGTTACCATGGCTCTTGGTGAGGTTGACACTTCAGTGTTCAAATTATTATTATGGTGTGTTAAAAGTGTTCTTCCAAGGGAGAGAGTGAGAGACATTTTTGCTAAAATTCAGCAAAACTTAAACAGAATTTTATGAGACTAAGAAAAGGTATGTAGATAAATCTGCATCATTCAATGGGAATGTCATCATACAGTGCATGTTAAAAGATGCCTCAGGGAAAGGTTTAAAAAAAATAGAATACAGTATTAGATAACCTAAACATATAGGTTCAAATTAGATTTGCTTCTTTCAAATCTGTGATTTTTTTTGGTGCAGATGAGGGAGGCTATTCTGGAAAAAAAAACAACGCAAAATCCAAACCATCCTTAATGGCACTTTTGAACCATAAAAATAAAAGTTTTAAAGTTTATGGTGATTATACTGTGACATGGTTATATAATGACATATGGCATATAAACAATTTTTAAAATTTAAATTAAAATTACTTTTAGTACTGAGGAGACCTTACAGGGCAAATTTCACCTGAGAATACAAATTCTCACTTATTTCATCTGTGAGATAAGGGTACAGTTTCTCATCTGCTGCTTTGACGAAGTGCGTCAGGGTTCCTTAGCCATTCATCTTTTTTTAATGAAATGACTTCAGTGTCTGAATGGGATCTGACATATATTTTATTTATTGTAATTCATTCTAACCTCATGGTGAAATCTCACTCCCAATACTAGCCGTTTCTCATAAATATCCTCTTCAATATTTTTAACCGTGACTCACCACAGATACTGAAAGACTGAATAAGGAGTGCTGAATGAATTCCTCTTTCATTACAGGAACAAAGATAAGTATACAAGAAGAGTTTCAAATACAAGAATATTAAGAAAAAAAAAGATTTCTCCTTTAGAGAGAAGTTTCTGGGACATATTTTGAATAAGTCATCTTCTAAATTAAGGACTTTCCTTCAAAAAGGAAATGATTCTTGCATAACTAAACTGTGATTTAATGAACTATTACTGGCCAGCTCTAATTGTAGGTAAAAAATCATATTTTCCTCTGGAAACAAGGAGAAACCCATTAGACTTTCTACTCATACAAAATGCCTCATAAGGACAAAAAGCATCTAGATCTGTGCAAAACTTCAATTTATTACAGCAGAGCTGTAGTGCTGTTGGGACATCCTGATACTATTTAAAAGTGTATTTTATTCACTGGATCTTCAAAATAAAAGAGGAAGGGCTACCATAGGGCTACCTAGGGCTACCACTTTTTTTTTTTTTTCCTTCAAATAATAGCTTTGTCTGAAAATCTAGATCCACTGTTATTTTTTTCCTTCATCATGACAAAATATACTTTGCTGTATATACAGCTATTTGCTATAATTTTCATTGC
Organism: Balaeniceps rex; assembly: GCA_013401315.1. Lineage (NCBI taxonomy): Eukaryota > Metazoa > Chordata > Aves > Pelecaniformes > Balaenicipitidae > Balaeniceps > Balaeniceps rex. The sequence goes on along the minus strand of VYZW01001279.1, from coordinate 52,456 downwards.
TATATCAAGAAGAAGAGATGAACTTTTCAAGGAGCCAAGGATGGTGAATTTTCAGTCAGCTCCATGGATAAATAGTTCTTTCTATAAAAAAAATTCTAATTCCTCTGTTGTTTTTTCCAAGTAATTTATGTCATTTTCCAAATCACTTTGCTATGGAGATCTCTTTGGTTTTAAAATTTTCATTTCCCAGTGTGCATCTATTAAATATTGTCCTAAAACAAAAAAAATGTCTTATTTTTCCTATTCTTTTATCATGCCCATCACGCTATACATAAGAAAAAAGATTTCCTTCTGCCAAAGACATTCAACATTAGAGAACTCAGTCTAAAAATACTCTCTAACATGTCTGATGATGAGTTTCAAGTTCTAATGAGTACCTTTTGGTAAGTTATTATTTTGTTAATATACTATTTTTTGTACTTAGAAATATTTAGAAACCCATTTAAGCTAGGTGTTGTTCATTCTTAAAACAAGGAATAATCTCAGGCAATAGACAGATTGAAATCAAAATAGGTCAGTAAAAAAGAGTAGAGAAAAGCTACGTATCACCATTATATCGATGAAGCCAGAAAATCATAAGGACTGGAGCCCAGACATTCTTATGAATTAAGTATCTAAATACATTTACAGCTAGTGGTAAAATTTCTTCTATGTACTGCAACCGATTCAACTTTCCATTCTTTAAATGCTTGTTTTATTAGAAAAAATATACAAAACAAGTTATTCCTGGCTGTATAAAGGCTTTTACAGACATTCAACAACTAAATTTTGAAAGAATAATCTTAATAGATTAATTCTACAATGAAAAAGACTGAAATTGACCAATTTGGCCAAATTGTTAGTTAATTTGATAAATTGCAGTTATTAGATTCAAAAGCAGAGAATGCTACATGCATTTGTATTAAATATGTTGCCTCTATATTTGGGGGGAATTATAACGAAACAGGCATACATTTCAGCATTACTTAAAGAAAGTTCTTAAGATTTTGGTGGGTAATTGTCCTTCCAACTTTAGCTCAGAATCAGTGTCGAGAAGCCTAAACTGAGCACAACCCCCTCAGCAAATCAAGGACTGTGTTACTGTCCTGGTTCATTTCCAAACTTCAAAATGCAATACAAGTAATTTTACCTTAGGTAATAATTAAATATTTACAATAAACATAGCCACCTTATTATATATGTCCACATATCAGAATAAAACCTGATGATGAGGCTGCTGCCAATGAAAGCTGAATTCAAGCATTTTGACATAGCTATAAGAAAACAACAGGAAATCTGTTTAGACTCAGAAAACCTGACTGATGCATTAGAACAAAAATATTGCAAACTTCTATCACCAGAAAATGGAATTTACACAGTGGCACAACATTTTATATTTTAACTGCAACCTGTTGCTTCTGGGAAATCAGACTAAACAAGGTCCTATCCACAGTGTAGATCATATTCAGTACCAAAACTGTACAGAAGGAGAATGATTTAGATGGAGAACCTGATAGATCACATTCAAAGTCACAATAGTAAGATCTAGGAACAACAGCTGCCTTACTTCAAAGGAAAGCTACTGCCAGAAACTTCAGTGCTAAGTGAAGCCTTAAAATCAGATGTTTATGAATTTACTATATAAGTTCTGTGGACTGATGTTTAATTCTGCACAATTGTAAGACATTATGTGGTTTTGAAAAAAGGGGCTATGGAAATTTTTGAGGATGGCTTCTGAGGTTTTGTAGAATTGCTTGCATCAAGCTGTTGTCCAAAATGTTAAATCTGTGAAGTTCTGTTAGAGATGATTCACATCTTCAGAGAAAACATATAATGGGCCAAAGCCATGCTCGGTGCAACTCCAATGAATTTAATGGAGTTACATGAGGGATTGATTTTTGTTAATCTTGGATAAAACTATTCAGTTACATTAAATTTTAGCTCAAAACCGATAAATGGAGAAGGATATCTTTATGGCTTGGAGCCTTGGGGCCCCCAGGACATCATGAGCTCGTTCGTATGCTTGGTTCATAGAAATTAAACAAATTCACTTCAACCTGTTCCCTTGGAAACGAGGGTGCAGTGGAATTCTCCACTGCATGTTCCTGTTCTCTCAGTGATGACTGACTTTAGAGACTGGTCCCCACTGTTGGAAGGTGGTCCAAACATATCTGGTTCTTTTGGGAAGGAGGAGGCAGTTATCACAAGAAGGTGATAGAACAGCTGTCTGAATGAGACATATAGGTTTGTGAGTGCTTATACGTATGCTGTAGGGTATGATGGTTGCCCATCATTAGCTTGCACAGTATTAGGAATAAACGAGTCTTCCTCTGGTGGCAAGAGTTTGCTGAGAAGCTTCAGCTTCTCACCAGAACACTTTCAAAGTGAGTCATGAAAAGTAATCCACTTTTAGCACTAAGGAATACACATTGTCCTTTATGCAAAATAAAGCTTTTCCTCCTGCAGCCATACTTCCAGAAATCTGCTCGATGGGATGAATCACTTCTTAGATGGTTCTTCCCACATGGAAGTTTCCAGGCTATAAGACAGAGCAGTTTGAAGATGCTCTACAGAAAGAGGTTCCCCTGCTGAACACAGTGGCTAGTTGAGGCCCAGCATTGCATACTCCAGGGGTTGGCACCTGGAGAACTGAGTCCAGGGAAACTTCTTTCTAACTCTCATCAGGTGGCAGTTACCCTAGGTCCAGAAATGTATTTTAAGCCACCACAAGTTTTTGTTTCCTCTCCTCAACCTCCACCTAAAGGTTGCAGACATGCAAGCGACACACTTCAATAGTAAAATCTTAAAAGAGTATACTTTTTTCTTTATTTTCAACCTACCATGTAGACACTGACAGGACAAGACAAAATGATTGCTATGATTTATCTGGTACAAAATAGGAGATAATGAGGGTGCTTGCTAAAGCGAAACATGCTGCAGCCTTTCACATACAATTTGATCAGCCCATGTGTCGTGGTTTAGCCCCACTCGGCAACTAAGCACCACGCAGCCGCTCGCTCACCCTCCCCCTCCCCGGTGGGATGGGGGAGAGAATCGGAAGGGCAAGAGTAAGAAAACCCATGGGTTGAGATAAGAACAGTTTAATAATTGAAATAAAATAATAATAATAGTAATAATAATAATGATAATAATAATAATAATAATTGTAATGAAAAGGAGAACGAGAGAGACAAACAAAACCCAGGGAAAAGAAAACAAGTGATGCAACCGCTCACCACCCGCCGACCGACACCCAGCCAGTCCCCGAGCAGCGATCGCTGCCCCCCCCGGCTAACTCCCCTCGGTTTATATACTGAGCATGACGTCATATGGTATGGAATAGCCCTTTGGTCAGTTTGGATCAACTATCTTGGGCTGTGCCCCCTCCCAACTTCTTGTGCACCTGGCAGAGCATGGGAAGCTGAAAAAGAAAGTCCTTGACTAGTCTAAGCATTACTTAGCAACAACTAAAACATCAGTGTGTTATCAGCATTCTTCTCATGCTAAATCCAAAACACAGCACTATGCTAGCTACTAGGAAGAAAAGTAACTCTAACTCAGCTGAAACCAGGACACCATGGCAGGCCAAACCTGAAACATTTACAGCAGTCCTTAGCATTTCAGCCATCCTCAGTGGGTTGCCTCCCCGGTTTAAGTGGAGCAGTGATTTTTTAATCTCGGGATTTTTTCTCACCATTCACAAGCCCACCCAGGCAGCATGTAATTCATCCAGACAGGAAATATTCCATTGTGCGGGCCAGATTACTTCCAAATGATTCACTTGTACCTGAGTTCAAAGCTTCTGGCATAGACCTACTGTACATTCTAGTCTTCAGTCATTCTTGCCTCAGACTTCTGTGTTCAGTGCAAATAAGCTTCTAGAGCAAATCTTACAAAAGTTCAGTGGCTTCAAACTAACTTGGATTTGAAAGTCTCATCTGGGATTTATGAAAAAGAAACAAAGAAGAAATCTTTTAGTGGGGAAAAGACCCTGCACAAAAAGGCTACATTTCATGTGATTGTTAACCCAGAAGAGAAAGTTTATTTTCCCCCTAGGCTGTAAAGTGATTTGAAGTCCAGTATCTTAACTTGCTCCATAATGATGTGTATATAAGATTACACCACTTTCCCAGCAATCTCTTTCCTGATTTATTCAGTATTATAGAATGTGGCTGTTTGGCACAGGTGGAGGAAATAAGATAAATACAACCTCCACTGCTGTTTTTCTATCTTGTTATTAATGTATGCAATGAAGGCACCTGTGAGAAATCTGCATCTTGCCTGGACACAAGTAGGAAACGATTTTCCCATTGCATGAAAATATTTGAGATCACTTCCTCTCTCCTCCCATTTGATACTATTTTACACCATGTTCAAAAAAAGATCCCTTGGAACTGGAAGGTAACAGAAAGGTAAGAACAGTAAAGGATAAAACTGTTCTGAACACCTCAATGACCCAAAGCTTGTAGTATTATATCAAGTTGCCCATGCAATTCGCCAACAAGAAGCAAAGGCAAGACTCTCAAACCCCAATCTCCTGAGGTGATATTATTAGTGTTTTTCTGCATCAATAAACATATCACGTATTCAGACATAATATTTTGAACCCAAGAGACTGAGGAAAAGTCTACAGTTGCATGGTCTGTGCCAAACTTGTTTTGCTCTTATTAATTACCTACGCTAACTAGTTTATAGACCTCTCTTCAGCAACCCAAGCTGTTGTTCCTCACAGAAGTGCCCTAAACATTTCCTGTTATTCATTCTAGGTGATTCTGAGCATTTTGTTAACAACTCCAAAAATGTCAGTAAAAGACCACTGACAAAGCAAGATGCACACCTTGCAGGATTGAATACACTACACAGAATTAACTAACCCTTCTACACGGATCATTAAAGTTGCACGAGTTCACACTAAAGATCACCATCAGGTGGAAGATTAGTACCAGCAAATGATGTAGAATTGCAGGGAACAAATATGGAGCACCACCTTTTATCCCTTTTTCCAATTTCCAACATTGTTTTGCAAAGCAGTTTGAAAAATTTGATGCCCTGTGATAAAACCACAGGGCCAATACATGTTTCTTCACTACTTTCTTGGCTGGTCCTCACAAAGAAAACACCCAACATTAAGAAGAACATCTGAAAACAGAGGAAACTGCAAGGATCATGACAAAAATCTTTATTTCAAGTGTCATGTAAGCTCTGAAGGTCAGAAACAGGATCCTCTCTGCAAAGCTATTATAGGTTCACCAGAGAAGAATGAATGGAAAGAGTCTCTTTAGGGAGAGACAGATAAATGTCTAGGTTCAGGCAGAGGAGATGGCTTCCTAAAGATTTGTGGACATAGCCAAAATAATTATGTAAACAATCACAATTGTGTTTCTGTGGAACAGCAAACAAAAACTGTGCTGGCATTATTATTTGAACCACTATAAAGATAGGAGAGTTCCAGTTCAAATGTGGGCACATTGTACTAGGTTCCAGACAGGTAGTAGGAAACTACCTATGTCTCAAGAAGCCTATGATTCAAAGGCATAAGACAGATATGTAGTGGGAGGTAGAACAGAAGCAGATGAAATGAGTTAACTGGCTTCATACTCCAAGTCCATGCTGGGACAGAAACTAATTAATCTTGAGTCCAAGTGTAATGCCAATGCAGTCTACTACACTGCCTTTCTTATTCATACTGAAAGATCAATAGGAAAGAAATACTATGCTGGCATTTTTTTGGAAACTGACAATTATTTTAATATCAACCGGTGACAAGAAAACGTATTGTGGTTCAGGACCGAACTCCCTTCATTCTAACTTTTCTGCATTTCAGGAAGAGATGTACAATGAGAAAATGAAGTAAACAAAACTTAGTCATCTAAACCCCTCACAATCTGGAAAACCAAACCACTATTTCCACCTTCAAGAAATATTTTTAAAGTCCTTGAAAGAATACTTTGTTCTTGAAAGCACCTGTCATGAAGTACATGAAAATTTTTAATAAGAAAATGACTTAGAAAATGACAACAAGACTTTGTACTGTTGGAATGACTCAGAAGACTTGGATGCAAAGATATAGACAAAACAACACACTTGAGAAGCCGAGGGCCATGGGATCTGTGCTCCACTGCCATTTAGAGATGGCATTAGATTTACTGTGGGGAAATAAAAAGCATGAACAACTTTTCTACTGTGTCCTGAAAAAATGGACGAGTATCAGTAATCTAGTACACACTGAAGTTTTCAAAACAGCTGACCAGCATTTACTAGAAACACGTTAAGAAACCAAAATTGCTCTGACTAACAAGAAGTTCTTCATGGGAAATTACACTAAATACAATGAGAAATGTTTGTTTCCAACTGAGGCCATGTAGTTCTTGAAGTAAGACCCAGTGGAAAAATATCTCAGATTAACAGCTCCTAGGTGCACAGGATGTCAAACACCAGCAGACTTTTGAATATTCTGCTTCCTAAGTCATTGCTTCTTCATCAGAATTCCTGTATCCTGATTTTGGAAGATTACCTTCTATCTTTGTTTCCCAGGTCTCTTTATTTTCACTTGCTTGTTATAGCTGTGTAAAAAAAGTGAAACTTTTGACCTACTCCTTTACTTTGCAGATTTGAATTTGTGCCTATTTACTCATAGTGCTTGTTTAGATACAACGAGGTAGAAAGAAGTGGCTGATGGCCTCTTTCAGCAATGGGTCTCATTTTTAGGACATATCAGAACAATGCCTCAGTCTCCTTCTCTTTTATTCCACATGCTTCCTCACACAGTGTCTGTATTATCTTTTTCCCCTAGCCTTTGCTCTGTTTCCAATCTTTACACAGTCTGGATTCTTTTACATTACAAATTTGACAAGAAAAGGAAAAAATGGTTCAAATTTTAAAACTGAAATGCATTATGGTGACAGTTTTAAGTGTATTCCTTGCATAGATACAGATTCTATCTGCTCTCTGTTCCTGTTGTTACATGCAGGAAGAACTGTACCTCAAAGCTGTAGGGACAAGCAGACCAGTGAACCAAGCTCCCCTGCCACTTGCCCACCAATAAACCTCTAAAGTGTTGTTGAGATTGAAAAGGGCAAACTGACAGGGAATGAAACATGCCAGAGGAGTCAGATGAGAGAAGATGAACAGACAAGAGACAAAAGCCAGCAATATTTCTTTTTCAAAGATTTTCTCTGAGGAACTAGATTGGGTCATGGGCTTCTGCATCAAGTTTCTGCCTGATCAGGCAACCTTTGGTGTGCTTTCCATAAGTAAATATAAACTTTGCGTTTCTACTATGTGATCTGTAAAAGCGGGATCCTAATATTGATGGCCATTATTTCCTGTTTAAAAAAAAAAAAATAAGAGGAACTCCAGACCAATTATTTAGAACTGGTCCACAAGGGTGATCCCATAAATCGCACAACAAAAGCTGAAAATGCAAGCACTACATGAAGAAAAGGAAAGTTAAACAGAAGGGAAGCACTTTCTCAAGGACACAAAGGCAGCAACAGGTAGAGCCAGAATGTGAGCTTGGCCATGTGGCTCCAACCATTGGTCAACGCTGCCTGAGGATTTAACTTGCCAGAAAGGAGTCTGCACATCCCCGCTGCACAGCTGTCAGTGATTAAGAGTGGTACACCGAAAGGAGACCCAGGCTTTCACCTCCAGCAGCAGTTATTGCGAAGTTTCTCCATGATGGACTCTTCCACTCTTTGACGTGTGAAATGGTTTGAAGCCGCAGCCTGGCCACAGAGTATGGGACTAAATGCAAATTACTTGAATCCCAAGAAAAGGTCAGTGAGTCTCTCACTCACAGATGTTGTTCCGGAAAAGTGTTTCATCGGTTCAGTGTTTGAACCAAATCAAAGTTTCCATTTGGCTAAACTTTCGCTGAATATTATCAAGGGATTATAAACATTCTACTTTAAAATGATATGTCCAGCTGCTACTTGCTAATTATAAATCTAAGTTTTAGTGCTGGCTTTAAAAATTATGTGTCTTGGATGTATAACATGTCCTCCCAATCTTCTGTCTGGGGAGCAAACACAAAGAGACCACCACAAAAGGTTTTCTTATCAGCTATCACATAGACTGAGAATATTCATTTTGGTTCCAAATTTGTGTAGCTAGTAAAGTAAATATGAACCTCGTGTATGCTTACTTAAAAGTCTGATGGGAAAGTAATGTTTTTCCTGATTGCGGGAAAAGACCAGTCAACCATAGTGAAATCCACTGTGTCAGTTGGCTGACGTGTAGTTAAAACCAAAATGATATTTAAGAACACCTTGTATTGACCTCATTTTCCATCCAAAATACATGAGAACTGGCAAGAATGTACTGAAACATCCACTTACTACGCTGTAAGTTAAAATCAGTTCATTTTGATGTAACAATTCCATTCCTCTAATAAGCTAAGTTATACTGTTTTATCTATTACAGGCTAAAGACATTTGAATTTACTGTAACAAATCCACCTCAGGATTTCCTTTTGCATTCAGTTCCTTCTTTGGTTCATTTTTGATGACAAGCAGATTGATGGGAAGGAGAGAAACAAATACAAAGGGTCTTTAAACCAGACTGTTCTGATTATGGATGTGCTTGTGACTAGGGCATTTGTCTGAAACTCAGTTTCTGGTTCAGTTCTTGGCTCTGCTGCATACCTCCTGCACGAAATTGTACAGTTCACAGAGTTTATCTCAGTTTATTCATCTGAAAAATAGAGGTAATCTTAATTTTACTGGGATTTTGCCAGGGTAGCTTCAGTGATAGTTGTAGGCATCACACACACACATCTGGATGAAAAGCAGTATTCCTAGTCTCATCACCATGTGGCATGTGCTTACTCTCAGTGTTGTTTATGTTAAGTTTTTAAGAAATTCTTCTCAAATTCCTATAAGCCTTGTGCTGATTATGGACATCCCATCTAATATGGAAACTGAACCAAACTGCTTGGTTTATGATTTTTAATCAGACAGCAGACAGAAACAACATATGGCAATAAGCTAGGAATCAGAACTCTTCTGGCAAATATTTGAAATAACACATATATTGAGAAAACACAACCATGTAACCAGATGGCAAACAAAAACAAGAGAAAGACGTCCTGTAATAAGTACAACCTGAGCAAAACTGTTCTTACCTTCAGCAGCAGGCCAGCTGTGTGTTGCATATTGCTGCAGGAGATCTCAGGGCCGAGCTCCGGCTCTGGGATTAGTAATGTTGTCCTAGGCTGGGAAATATACTCCTAATAAGTAAAAGCTTCTGTACTCTTAACCGATCTCTTCATTCTTTTGAAAGCACATAGGTATTTTGAAATTGAGTTTGTACTCAATGTCAGCCACTCAAGCCCACTTACTATGCAATGCTAAACAGATTCAAGAATTCTCACGGTGCTCTCAGAAATGAACATCAATTCAGAATAACTGAAATTTAGGGCTAGCAAACAAAGAAAGCCAGGAGATGGAGTCAGTCCTAAATTAATGTTCTACTGGTGGGATGTTATGAATGGGTAGCGGCAAACACGGTATTTTACAGGGATTTTACAAGCAAAGTTTCTGTGAGTGTCAGATTCTGCTGTCTAAATAAGGTCTCCCAATAAATGTTCATTTAAGTGCAATAGGTATTTCAGATTTGAAACTGCTTTGGCCAAAAGCCTCAACATTTCTCTTTTAATTTTATATATGTACATCAAAATATGTTAGCATAGATATCTTTGTTTGTCCTTCTCATATTAAGAAACGTTTCAAGGCTGCATATTCATAGCCTGGCTTTCATTTGCTTAACCACGTTGCACATTTTAGTCTGGCACACCTGCAAGTTAACGGCTGTCTAGAGAGCCAGCCTTTAGACTGATTGGAATCTCATTTAAGACAACAATCCGAGTGCCCTGGCCTTCTCCTGTCTCCAAAACACACATGCTGAGCTTGAAAAAATAGCTGTAAATGTGCTGAAAGGAAATTGTAGAATGCTCTTTCCCCCGCCCCCTCCTCCTCAATGCTCCACTCCACAGCACTATGGTAAATACCAGGAAGGCAGGCTGGGAAATTCCTCTGAAAATGCTAACACATGAGTCTCATATTATACACTAGCACTGGACATTACCAGGCAAGGCCACTGAAAACTGTACTGGTGTGAGAAAATTTCCAGAGCCCTGGTTTATTGCAATGACTATTGTGAAGGCTACTTTGTAGTGCAGCTTATTCCTGAGATTTGGAAACAAGGGAACCTATCAGCACTAAAAATACCTGGTGCCTTTTTTGGTATTAAAGGACTTAGGTATGACAAGGGGCATCCGATATTTGTCACAAAGTCTGCAGAATATCCGGTCATTTTCAATTATTTCACCTGGCCTAGCATTGCCACATTTTTATCAGACAATATTGTGATACACATGAAACTCTATTCAAAATGCTTATAGGCATCAGATGGATGACATTCACTGTAAGCAGGAAGTTCTCTAAAATTCACAAATCTGAATTGGGAATACACTGGGTTTTTTGGTTTAAACTGCCAATGATACAATAGTAAGTTCTCTTCCTTTTAAAGAAGTACTTCAAAAATTCTTATGATTTAAGAAATTCTGCTACTGAAGTGTTTCAATATTGAAGTACAAACCCACTTTTCCAAAGATATAGAAAAGGCATGTAGAACTCTGCTGTGTACTGTCTTGTTCTTATATAGTAAACATGAGATCTAAATATCTGTCCCAGTACTCTCTAGCATTTCTGAATAGTTTACCTTTCAAAAGTATGAAATTAAGCTAATGTTTTCTGTTTCAACTTCCCATAATAGTGGCCACTATTGCTTCTATCAAAGCAACAATCACTTCACAACAATTGTTTGGCCAATTTTTACTCTCACTTTTAAGCTTTCTAATTTAGTTAAGGCCACTCAAGGTATGATTTGGTTCTCAGCTTTCAATCAACATAAGTTCTAAAAAAGGTATAGGAAAGCAAATGCCAGCTGCATTGTTAGATGTCCTCTTTCTTAATAAAGAAGTTGATTAGACTCTCCTACAGCTATTAGACAGATAAAGGCAAAAGACAGAACTTCCTTAAGACATTTAAAGTCTTCGGGATTTAATTCCTTCCTGAATCAGGACAATGACTCCCCTTCCTTTTTTCCTTTCAGACATAATCAGAAGTTTCATCTTTTGTTAAAAACCCATCCAAATAAAACAGTTTTATTAGATGTCAGCTTTGACTTTTGTCTAGATAACTATTGATTTCTTGCTCAAGGATAACGCTTTGGCTACTGGAAGCCTTTAACAGAGTATTCCATAAACTTCATGTTTTCTAAAAATCAGCCACATTTTGAAGTTCATATTAGAACTAATTTGAAAATAGGGTTGGAGAGATCAAGGGTGAAAGGTAACACATTTTATGTACAAACACATTTTATGGATTATTTGTTCTAGAGTGCTGCTAGTACTATGATAAAAATAACCAACCAGGACACTGCTGATTTCTCTTGACATTAGTATGTAAATATTTTCTCATGTAAATTTAAGCACACATTGGAAAAAAAATTTAAAGATGACCTGTACAGATAGCAAAACAAAAGTTTCTGTGGTAAATGGGGGAATGTGGTGTGTGTGGCATGGGGAAAGGGGTAAAAGAGAAAGGTAGATTTTTTCTCTTTAGTCATGTATTTTAACTCTTTTTACTTTTTACTTAGAAAAAAAAATTACTTAGGATTTAGATTGATATCATTTAAAGAAAAGTGTTTTATTTAACATTTCAAAGCAGAAAAGTCCCTAAACCCATTGCCAAGAAAAAAAAAAGCATCCTATAACTACAAAAGTTTTACAGTGTATTGTTATTCCAGGAAACATTTCATGTGTATTAACTCTACAGAAAAAAACAGAAGGATAGTATAAACAAACTTAGAGGAAAGTGCTCCAGGCAGCAGATGAGCACACCAGAGATTCTACACACTGTCATCCTTAGGCTCCCTGATTAGGGACTTTTTGTTTTTACAACCACTTTACAGTTGGCTGTGACACATAAGTAAAGCTAATACAGAGAATAAGAAATGCATCTTGTCTGACCTTCACGAAACTGAAATACGGGTTCCAATAATAAGCAATGTGATTTTCTGCTTTAGTTATGTGTTCAATTCAGTTGTAAACATCGACAAAGTGGTGGGGAGGATGTCGCAGCCATCTCCGACACACACACCTCACCTTCTGCTCTGATTTCAAGAAGATGTCTGCTTATTGGTGGCAGTCAGGTCTGAAGAGGTTAATATTTCACAAAAAGGCCCTGATATCAGGCCGGCACAAACTACTCACTACTGTTGACAGCAGCAGGCAGTCTGTCACATAGATATGGCACAACATTTGGTTTATATTAACCTTGGAGGCATTGGAGAAAGGTCTTGGAGAAAGCTGCATACGTGGTTCCAAAGTTTGAGAGAACAAGGGATAGGAGTGAACTTGGAGAAATAATTTTCCTTGAAAAGGTGGAGATTAGGCTTGTGCCATTTTCTGCTCCTACTCAATGCCTCTCAGTTAAACTTCCCTGACCCCTGCACTTCACCAAATTATCCCAATCCACAGGCCTCTTTTTCTACTCTAATAGACACAATATAAGAAAAAAGGTGGGAAAGAGGAGGGATGAGTCTTCATGGAAAATGTCTTCTATCAAGGACCTAAAAATATTCAGGGAAACTTTTCCTTTCTTCGTCAAACTTAGGACAGTGTTGTGAGCATTTAGGTGTTTTCTTTAGAAATTAGATTTACTTGTAGATAACGCAAAGCCTGGTAACCACTGCCAAGTAAATCCATAAAAAAAGAGAAAGTAAAACCTATTAATGCCAGTTTGGTGGCTGGTAGCCAAGAATGTGTGAAGTCCAGTCAAAATTTTTCCCATATTTGAAAGATAGGTGAACACTCTAGTATCCATAGTCCATAGCATATTTCACCTTTTACTGTCTCTACCTGGCTTCTTGTTTTCAAGAAACTTTTAAGACTTGAACTGCCTTTGTGAACACAACTCATCTAACAAATTTAGTCAAAATCAGCAAGTTGGTTCAGACAGAGGAAACAGACATGTGTTTACATGATCCTTTTTTCTCACAGGTGACCAGGGAAACAATGTACTCCTAAAAGCTCATTTTTCCTTTAGAAACAATTTCAATGTTTTTTTTGTTTGTTTGTTTTTCTTAAAGCAGCTCTAACAGGTTTTTTGCCATATAGTCTGATCAGATGTAGCACACCTTCTTTGCATGTTAACTAAATATTTACATTTTTTTCCCTCAATAACCAACTACTTCAACAGTTATTAGGGGACTTTAAAACTAACTAATCTGAGGACCCCCTTCCTCAAAATGTCAGCTTTGTCATGAAATAATTTTGTGTAGCTCACTAGATGCTGACACTGTCTGCCCTCAGCAGATGGTAAAATATGGAAAGTTATACCAAGTTGCAAGCCCCCTGGGCTTAAATTTGAATAATTGCTTTATAGGAAATAGTGATTGCAAGCCTCCATTACAAATTGGTCCACGAGGGTTGTCGCTCTTCCAACTTCCTTGAAGATGAGGACTCATCTGACATTGGAGAAGGCTTGTCATAGGAAGTGTGGGGATAAGAAGGTAACATGACATCCACCATGTGTGAAATCTATAAACTCCAACAAGCTCTGCTTCAAAAGATGTAGAAACCTGCATACTCCTATAAAAGATGAGTCATGGAGAAACGAATATTACTACAAACAATCGGTTCCAATTAATTTGTTTAGCAAGTGATCTGAATTTGGCCTTAGCCCTGTGGCAAAGTTTACATTAAAACATTCAAGCCAGAATCCACGTTGAGACAGAATATCTCCCTTTAATTCCCAAGCAAGGTGGAAGAAAATACATCCATCATCTTTGCAGTAAAAAAATTCTGATAGCCAATTTGCACTGAAATATATTAAAACATTTCAGAAAAGAACACAAAAAACCTACTTCACAAAGAACATAATTGAACAGTAATAGGTACTAAAAAACAGGAATTTAAAAGCTTTTTTTTCCTTTTTCTAATTTTCAGAGCATTAAAATGCTATTTCCTTAAACCAAAAAAGGATGTTAAATTGACCATTAATACCTGGTTGTCCTAAATTCTGTCAGAAGCAAGTATGTGGATTTCCATCTTTCCAAAAAAAGTACAGAATAGGATTTTAAAGCTAGCCTGGAGCTAAAAGGAGACTAACATGGGACTGAATATCCATACATCTCTCTAATGAGACTTTTTTACTGCACAATAAATCTTAAAACAGTTTGTATATGTACTGCAATTGCAGTATGACTCAAACAGCATTAATCAAGTGTTATGGTAACCTCATTTTGAAGTATAAACCCAGTCAAACATTTCTATCACTGTACTTCATTTCTTACCAAGATTCTTTTAATAGGAAGGATTTTAGGATGTCCTGCACATTTGCTTTCCTTATAAAAATGTCAAATCTCAAAGTGTACCTACATACCCAGAATTCTTTACTGTATTTTCTTCTGTGTGCCAATAGTTGACATCATTTCTGCTTTGTTTGAACAGCTGGTCTTCGCCCAACTTGAGGAGTTCAGAGGTACAATCAAGGCCAAGACTTCACTCTTCATAAAGAAGAAATACAGAGCACAAGGAAATAGGATGTATCACCAAACATCCATGTCCCTTCCCTCGAGGAATAAGCTTGTTAAATTAAAAGTTCCCTACTGCTTTGTTAAGGCAGATTTCATCATATACCTCAGAACTCCAGTGTGTTATCATAGTCATGATTTTCAATGACTCAAGGATATATGTATTCTTTATTTTCTACACCACAATTCTGACTGACTCCTTTGCAAATTACAGATGTCCATCATATCCTCTATCTAGACCTTATCTCACCATTCAGCTTTCAATGTGACAGTGAAGAACACAGGAGAGGTTTTGGAGATGTTTTTCAAGGAGATGGGGAGGCTGAAAACAGATTTTAGCATAGTCAGCTGCAAGGGAGCAGTGAGAGCAGGGCTCCACAAAGAGACCAAGCCAGGAGGGACCACACACAGGACCCTGGCGTGGTGGCATCAGAGAGTTGCATAAGTCCAGACAGAGCAAGGCAATGGCTGGGTACAGTTCAGGACGCAGGACTGGAGGCAACATAGGTGCAAAGGCTACCCAGGAGACAGAGCCAGCAGACCAGCTACCTACAGTACAGCCTAGGCAAGACTAGGTGCCTAGACGTCAGCTTAAGTGGAGCTCCTGGGTTATCAGCAGAGAGGGCCTGGGCAGGGGTCCCAGGTCAGGCCAGTCAGGGGAATTAAAACCCACTACGGCTCTTAGAGCCCTGACAGTCAACAATACAATTTTTCAGTGTTTCCATGCCTGTGCCTCTATTTCTTTCAGCCTTCAGAACTCTTTGAGAAGAACACCAGGTAGTGTCAACAGAGGATTTCATCTGAGCTAATCATTGCTTATTCTTTCTTTTGGGTTTTTCAGCCTTTCCAGCCACATTCTTGATTGATTGCATGTTTATTTTCATTTAAGTTTATAAAATGATTATAAACCAAGAAGCAATCATACTTTCAACATCTCAATCCTTCTTAAATCTACCTCTCAATGTGGTGAAAAAGATCAAGACTGAAACATTCATTAAGAAAAAGAAACTTAAGAAAAGGCCAACAGCATCCTGGCTTGTATTAGAAATAGTGTGGCCAGCAGGACCAAGGAAGTCATCCTTCCCTTGTACTCGGCACTGGTGAGGCCAAACCTCGAGTACTGTGTTCAGTTTTGGGCCCCTCAGTACAAGAAGGACATTGAGTTGCTGGAGCGTGTCCAGAGAAGGGCAACAAAGCTGGTGAAGGGTCTGGAGCACAAGTCTGATGAGGAGGGGCTGAGGGACCTGGGGTTGTTTAGCCTGGAGAAGAGGAGGCTGAGGGGAGACCTTATTGCTGTCTACAACTACCTGAAAGGAGGTTGTAGCGAGGTGGGTGTTGGTCTCTTCTCCCAAGTAGCAAGTGATAAGACAAGAGGCAATGGTCTCAAGTTGTGCTGGGAGAGGTTTAGATTAGATATTAGGAAAAACTTTTTCACAGAGAGGGTTGTCAAATATTGGAACAGGCTGCCCAGGGAAATGGTCGAGTCACCATCCCTGGAGGTATTTAAAGGACGGGTAGACGAGGTGCTTAGGGACATGGTTTAGTAGTGGACAGGTACGGTTGGACTTGATGATCTTAAAGGTCTTTTCCAACCAAAAGATTCTGTGATTCTGTGATTCTGTGACTCTCCTTAGCTATCAAAGTCACATCTGTGAATAGAAAGATTCCTATACTCAAATTCTCATAGACCTGAGCCCTAAATCTTCCATTCCTTCAGAAGCCCTGAAGAAGCAGCTGTAAGATTTTACGCAGTATTAAGTTTCTTTTGAAATGTATTGGTTACAGCTGCATTTTGCCAAAAGACATATAAATTTCCGAAGTTGATTTCTGCCTGATTCAGAGTGAATCAGCAGAGCAGGGGCCTGAAGACGAACCAGTGGTTTACCTGCAGAGGTGTGTCATGTCAGGATACCACGTTTCCTGTGTGTAATGCACTTGGGCTCTGGTGCCATTTGAAAGTTTCTAAATGATAGAAGTTGTTGAACATCAGAATCCTCCTCCTCCACTCAGGTTCAAAGCACATCCAGTCTACCACAGAGCGACATTGTGGACTGCTGGTCTATGTCTGCATTCACAAAGTATGGATCTGCAAAGTGAAAGAGCTGGTGCTGAGGAGCTGACATCCACACTATGCACGCTTCAAGGGTTTATAGTTTGGATTAGCTCAAATCTGACTGCATGTACTGCATACCTTTCTTCAGCTGGAATGTACTAGGTGCCCTTTCAGCTTAATTATATCTAAAAGGCGTCCTGTTCATGTGCTTGAGACTGCTCCATGATACAAACCAAAGCACATTAAGTGAAGATGATCTGGAGGGTCTCCTTAAAAGCACACTTGTGATATGAACTAAGTTGGGTGCAGGAAGATCCCTAATACAGATGGAAGCTGGAAGACACCCCACCACCACCTCCCACCCCTACCTAGGAAGCAGGGGGCTGATGTCTGTGGTAGATTATTGAGTACACAGACACAAATACTACTTTGAATTCAGCTTTTTAAGTTTTGTTTTTGTCTCCATATTCTTGCACAAGATAGGCCAATCACACATTCTTCAGTAGCCATCTGATGTATGAAAGAAGTGAGAGAAAGTGTATTCACCTCTTCATCTTTTCAACTTTCCTTATCCAGTGAAATGCAATGTTCTCATAGAAACACAAAACACAACTTCCTTCTACTCCTATGCTTTTGAGTGCATCCATGAGAATGAGGCTCACGAAGCATAGATGAAGCTAAGGAAGCCCTGATGGCATTGTAGGGATTGATTTAAAATAAAAAACAAGGTACAGATGAAGTATGCAATTCATTTTCAGCTCATAAATCCTGATTTTAAAGTGAAAAAGGTACACAGAGGATGTATAAAAATTTAGTGGCTACAGTCCTTCTAGTGTCAAAAACACATATTGACATAAGAACACACACTTCTGTGGAAAAAAATGTGAAGCAATTAAATTGTAAGATGTTAGTAAATCAGCTTTGGTTAAACTCGGCTCCCATTGTGCACCTGCATATGTATATGTGTTCCAAGCCTTCTTTATCACGTCACTCAGTAAAACAATCTATGATTTACTGAAAGAAGAAATTTTGAGCAAGGAATGAGTCATAATATTTATTTGAATTTCATTGACCCCTGGTGGGAATGAGGGAAAGGGTGGCACTGCCCGTTTCTGTGAATGCAATGTTTTCTTGTCCCGTGCCAAGACACTTTATTTTTACTGGGACAGCTTCTGAGCTGGAAACATAAATAACAAAACCGGTATTCCTGTTGGCCACCTTCTCAAGTAAGTGAGGGTTGCGGGGGAAGGAAAGAGATTTAGTTCAAACTTGGCAGTCATTAGGCAAACAAAGAATAAACAAAGCTACACCGGGCCCAGGTAGAATGAAATAAGGATGTGTTGTGTCTCTTTAAATTCTGTATTGATTACTCTGTGTACAAACATATATATATGTATATTTGTGTGTGTGAGTCCAGCAAAGTTTTATATTGCTTTGTGAATGAATGCTTTCTATATGCCTTTTAGCATCACAGATGATTTGATAGAAGAGCAGAGCTGAACACCAAACCTTTGCCTAGTCATGCCTTTGTTCTATTCCAAACGTCACAAACATGGCAACAATCAAGGCGGTTGAGTTCCATATCACAGTTCTTATTAACTCTACGCAAACATACAAAGGTGAGGTATGTATGTGCACACAACTGCTCCACTGAGGTCTGTTGGCTTTGTCAAAAAACTAGGGGTGTAACATCAAAGCCTCCAAAAATAATGAGAATGAATCCTTTTGTTAAGAATATTCTATTACGTTCTTTGTTGGTGAGGAAAGCAGCAAAACTGAGCAAGTTATAGTAGGAAATGAGATAAGTTTCTTTTCTTTCAGGGCAATTAGCAAAACAAATGTCATGTTAATTACCTCTAAATATTCCTGCATAACAAAAAATCTCATATCTGTTGACTGAGATACGACATATCTGGACTCTCGGTACAATGCAGATTTTTCAGTTAGCCCTTAGAGCAGCAAAGCAGTTAATGTTTTGATGCATGGCCCATAATATTTCAGGTGCTAGACTGGAAATCAAACTAAATGATCTTCAGAACTCTTGAAAATCCCTGACCTTGAAACACTGAAGCACTCTCAATGAAAATAATTGGGCAGGATCTGCAGTGTCTGAAGAGCTGATTGTATTCTTCTGGTTAAAACACCTGTGTCTATTTGAACACATTGAAGCCTTCGGTTGTGTCATGCTTCTGCAATGTTTTGATAAGCAATATTGAAAACTTATCAAGATTAATTACTCTGCTTTGGACACCTTGCTACCAAAATGACACTGAATTATGAATAGCACTGCTACATGTCCATGTTCAGACCCCTGCTGACTTGACAAAAGTGCTTTAATAACCTTACAAGAATGTAGAATTCCTCACAGCTCGTGCTGAGCTGAGATAAGCAGCTAACATAGCTCAGGTGACAACTGGTCCCTGTTCTCTGTGTTGGAAGCATCCAGCCTTCTAGGATGAGAACTTGGGTTGCTCGCAAGAACTGTCAGTCATGGGCTATTTTTCTGTGCATTTCAGGATCTACCAGCAAGACTATAAAGAGCATTAAAAGGCTTTTCATTCAGCCTAGTTCTTCTGCTCTTTCTTTTCAGATTCTTAAGTTCTTAAGAAGGTGTTACAAAACAATTCTTCCCTATTCCCTTCTCTGGGCAAGCTGTATATGGCCAAATGGTAGTATAAAATACCATTGCAATCAGCTGATTCTCTAGGACCTTTTAGCCCAAGAGAGACATTCTGCAGCAAGAAGAAACAGAATAAAGTCAGATCAAAAGCATCCTTGGCACTGAGCAAATATCAGTATTAAGTTGTCTCAGGAGAATATATAATATTGCTATTGTTACTCTAGGAATGTAAGAAAGAAATTGCCATTCACTTCTCTCATACCCACTCCTGCTTATGAAAAGCGAGCTTGCCTATCCATCTCTTTCAGTAAACTGTAGATGCTTTTAAGCATCTACAGTTCATTTTTTTGTGTGTCAAAGGGGCCTCACTGAATCCCTTCAGGATAATTTCTTACTAGTATTTTGCTTATATTCTGCTGTCATTCTAACATTCCTTGATGGCTTTGATCACAGAATAACAAAATGGTTGAGGTTAGAAAGGACCTCTGCAGGTCATCTTGTCCAAGTACCCTGCTCAAGCAGAGCCACCTAGAGCCAGTTGCCCAGGACTGTGTCTAGATGGTTTTTGAATATCTCCAGGGATGGAGACTCCACAACCTCTCTGGGCAACCTGTGCCAGTGCTTGGTCACCCTCACAGTAA
>VYZW01001279.1:18428-31207 GCA_013401315.1 Balaeniceps rex | reverse complement strand
GTTATTCCTCCTCATGGGCAGGACTGGGCAATTCCCATTGTTGAATTTCATGAGACTGCCGTCAGACCATTTCTCCAGCCTGCCAAAGTCCCCTGAATAGTGGNGGGAGCCTAACGCTGGACCTAGCACTCCAGATGTGTCTCACCAGTGCTGAGCAGAATGGAAGGATCACCCCCTTTGACCTGCTGGCAACACACTGCCTGGTGTAATCCAGGATGCTGCTGGCCTTCTCTGCTGCAAGGATGCATTCCTAGTTCATGTTCAACATGGTGCTCGCCAAGACCTGCATGTCCTTCTCTACCGAACTACTTTTCAGCTGGTTGGTCCTGAGCCTGTACTGGAACATGGGGTTATTCCTCCTCATGGGCAGGACTGGGCAATTCCCATTGTTGAATTTCATGAGACTGCCGTCAGACCATTTCTCCAGCCTGCCAAAGTCCCCTGAATAGTGGCACAACCCTCTAGTATATTAGTCACTCATCCCNGTCTTTGTGTCAGCCACTCCTCTCAGTTTTGGGTCATATGCAAACTTTCTGAGGGTGCAGTGTCCTATTGTTCAGATAAGTAATGAAGACATTAAGCAGTATTGGACCCAGTATCAACCCTTAGGGTACACCTTTAGTGATTGGCCTCCAGCTGGGCATTGTACTGCTGATGACAACCCTTTGAGCCTGGCAGTTCAGCTGGTTTTTAGTTTACTCCCTAGTCCATTTATCTAGGCAATACTTCATCAGTTTTTCAATGAGGATGTTATGGGAGAGAGTGTTGAAAGCCTTGCAAAGGTCAGGATAAACAGCACCCACTGCTCTCCTTTCATCTACCAAACTAGTTATTTCTTTGTAGTGAGCTATCAGGTTGATCAGGCATTATTTCCTCTTCAAAAATCCATGCTGAATTTCTCCTAATGAACCATATCTTAATAATCAAAAGATTAACCATTCTCCCAGTTAATTATTTATTCTTCTTCATGATTTCTGCTAGGATGCTAGATTCATCATGTCTAGAACCTACTGTGTTCCTCAATGTTTCTGCTGCAGGTTTGGGGATTCAGAAGTTGGTTCCCCCCATTCGGGTGGCTATGGAATCACTGGCCTTAGTCCTGAGCCAGTGGCCTTATCAGTATTAATACACATACATTTTACTTCCCTGCCCCATCTAATCACAGTTAGTTTTGTCTAAAAAACAAAAGTTCCTCTCAAAAGTTCCTTTTCAAAAGCCCTTTCCACACAATATTTTCTAATAGAGGTCTGGGCCTTTAATTTTTTTTTTTTTAATTTTTTTTGAGACTTGTGCTCCAAACTGCTGAAGAAAAGTGCAGTGGTTGAGAGTTTATCTCATCCTTGCCTCATGTATTGANTAAAAGTTGGACTTACAGAAACCACAGCAATAATTCAACATTCTAAACCTGCATGGCATACAAGTAAAGAATTAGAGGTCATTAATGATTACTTCATGATCATCTCTATTCCAGAACAGTTCAAATGCCGTCAGAGGAGGGGGTAATATTCTGAAGTTTCCTGTTCTGAATCAGGTCACAGCAACTGCAAGCCAAACTACATTTACTGGGAACACCCTTCCAGACAGGAAGGATCTTGGCTAATGAATGCATCTGGGAGATATGGGTCTAATAAACTTGGCACATATTTCTTCTATCTTAAAAAAAAGTAAGAGTAGGGATCTGGAAAACTGTAGTTAGTAAAAATACTCCAGCCTGTCAGTGCTACAGACTTAACAAGGTTTATGACTGTTACCACATTTGCTCTACTGTATGGAACTGAATCATATGACAAATTCTTCCAATAACAGTGTGTTATTTGATAAAGAAACAAAAATTCAGGATTTAGTCACCAAAACAGATCTAGGCCTTGATATCTAGATACAACTGATTCTGCAAAACTTTGTTGCTATAAGCAATGTTTTAGGATGCAACTTAGAAGTCAACCTGTCAGATATTAATATTAATATTAAAGCACCAGTGTGTTGTACAGAGAGAGTATGATATACCTGTTTAGGGAGCCAATTAGATACACAACAGAAAAGACAACTTGGACCCATAAATTTTCTTACCACCACATCCTGCGTTAGTACTTCTAGCAGAACATTGTACATCACAGACTTGAAATAGGAAAAAAAAGTTGAGACATAGTAACAGTTGTCTCTTGGGTTTCAAAACTTGATCCTGGCCCCAGTTGTGTGGTTGTGTTGTACAGAATTACATTGCTAGAGACCAGTTCCCTTTCTTTTCCCTGCTGAGTTTCCAAAGGTGTATTTAATTAGGGCCATGGCTAGTAGAGATAACAAGACAACTGAGAAGAAATCTCTGGAATCTCAGTTTGGTCTGATTTTCAAACCATTTAACCAGATCAATCTATAAAATATTTTTTGAAAGGTCAAACCACATTGCAAACACATGCTAGAAACACTCTTACTACTCAGTGAAATGTTCAGTGGCAAGAAAAATCATTTTTAAGAATCTAAGAGGCAAAAGTGTAGGGAAATGTGTTAAAGTGTTCTTGTTAGACTACTAGAAAAGGAATGTCTCTTTTTCTGGTCCTGTTCAAAAATCTACTTGCAGGTAATTTGCAAAAGATCTGGAAAGAAATGGGAAGAAATATGCAGATTAAACAGTCCATAACCTAGGCTCCAGAACTGTTGCATGCCTGGAACAGTGCAGATGAGGAAGTAAGATACCAGTCAAAGCTAAACCTGAGGAAGGCAGCTGGTGGGCAGGAGAAAACAGCTTTGCAAAGTTTACAGTCGTGGTGCAGGCAATACCTGAAGACGTATACCCACCTTTTGCAAACTGAATTTCATAGTTTAAAAGTACTTTTGGATATGTTGCTGATACTAAACTCTTAGTGTCACACACACCATTTTCTGTCATTTCCAGTTGAAGAGCATGCCCTGCTGCACATTGAAAAATGACTTGTGCTTAGTTACATGCACAGCTAATAACACTCTTCAGGCACAGCAGTACTTTCTTCTTTAAGGGTAAATCTCTTTCCATGCAGTTTGACCTTCCGCCAAGGCCAGGTTTCCTAAGAATAACACAATGCAGCAGACTTCTGCACAAGACAGAGCTTCTTCAATAGCTGATCTGAAATTGCGGAAAGAAATTGCCAATGCCTCTAAAAACCTCTCTGTCCTCTGAAGCAAAAGGCCTGCCAGAATTCATTGCAACATAACATAGCCCAGTGTGTGCAGGACTGCAATATCTATTCTGTGCAAACAAACCCTGTGCTTGCATGTGTAATTCTTCCTCCTGGAGCAGAAAGAGAAGGGAAGTGTTAATTTGCTTTGCATAATGCACTTCTGGAGGGCATAAAGATGCCATAGTGTTATGGATATTTTAGCAGATTATTCTTTAAGTCTTAGTGAGGACACTTGCTTTTACTGTTGAACATCATCACCCAAGACTAAAACCAGTCAGCAATTATGTAAAGCAATAGGCAATATTCTGAACTTTTCTGCTTTTTGCCTTGCACATATAATAATTAAATGGTCTACCTTCAACACTGAGGGGAGAAATAAATTATCCAAAACTGTTGAGTGGCAACCTTCTTTAGCAAGCCACTTTGTTTCCTAACAACAGAAAAGAGACATCAGACATTGAGTTTGCATAGTAGATGATTACAGAGCTATTTCTGAAAACTGGGATCAGAATATATATCACATCTTGAGCTTACCTTTTTAGCCAGGTTTAACGGTATCATACAATCATATTTCTTTTCCATAACCCCGAATACTTCAAATACGTAGGTCATTTATGAGCATAAGAGACATGTCAGGATTGTATCTGTGTAATTAATAGAACACAAAAATAGCAATAATTCACTGTTAAAATTATTTCCATTTCTTTTTTTAGCCTTTTCCATTTTAAAATCTACAAAATGTCTTTATCAGTGAATACACAGGTGTAAAGTCGATGTGGCACTTTAACAGAGAGAGGCTGAAGTTAAAGAAGCAGCACACCAGGACCCTGAGTAAACTCAACCCTTAGATATTCTAAGTGTTTTCTGAGCAATACTCATTGTTTTACAGAGGACCAGTCAAGCCTTCCACAATACTGAAGTCCATGCACACTCCTATTTTAATCACTTAAATGGTATTTTGGCTTAGGCCTTTCTTTGTCCCCAATAAACAGTACCAAATAGGACTTGCAGCCTCTGCAAGTGTCTGATCATCACATATACTAAACAATAATTCTGTTGACTGGTGTTTTGACGACGCATATTCTCCAAAAAACAGGCAATTGAAAACAAGAATAAACCCAGCATCTGGAACCTACTTGCCACTTAATATCACAATAGTATTAGGAACTGCAGTATTAGGAACAGCCAGGCAGAGAACAATACAAAGAAACTAGTTGATTTTGGAGTACCCTTTCCAACTTTGTTTCCCCAAAGAAGAAGGAAGATACTGTTGACTGACTGGAACTGGTGAGCCAAGAGGACAGCCATAGATTTGTCCTCAGAGGGGCAATGCCAAAAGGAAAGATGTTTCTAAAGCAAGCAAAGAGAGGAAGAGGATGCTCAGCTGAACTGACTTCAAGCTGAGGAAAAGCATCCTCACCCTGCATCCTCACAAAGAGCATTAGCTTCATAGCAATCCTGATACAGTGCATTTCAGGCAATTGACAGAATCGTTCTCTTCTCCAGGGCTAAGATCTTACTACATGACTTTTACAGACATAGATGCTGTAAGGAAAGGAAGTGGTGCATAAATACTGTTCAAATGAACACGTGTGGGCAGCAGAACTTTAGCCCTTGCCCTCATTAACCTACCCAGTGCAGTACATGCCCCCAGGCACGTGGTAGTAAAGAAATGGCTGCCCAGATTTTTCCATTCACAATGCTATTGCACCTGGTCCTATACACATCCATACCATACAAAGCTATGGAGGGAAATGGCTCATATTTATAACACACTTGCTTTCTGAGCCTACATCTTCTGCATTTTGACTTTCTACAGTTGATCGTGCTTTCCAATAGTTAATCCTGCCACAAAACCAGAAGCTGTTGTCCTTCATGGTATGCTTGTCTAAAATACCATAAATATTTTCTACTAAGGCGGATGCAAATTCTCAACTGCTTTAAGACAGCTTTAGTTTATATGACAAGCATCACATTACCACATACTTTCACATCCATCACAAGCAGCTGTCAGTACAGTCTGAACTGTATTGTTCGTGTAGCGTTAGTAAGCTTTGACTGGAATATGGGAAAAACTGGAATTTACAAACATGAGGGTGAATATGGGTGTGACTGAGAAAGTAATGATGATGAGATTATATCAGTATGTGCTTTTCTTTTTTAAAAAAAAAGAAACCTAGAGAAACTCCTTCTTAAAATCATGTTGATAATAAGAACTGTTCTGGTTTACACAAGCTATCAAAAGCTGAAAAAATGAGAACTAAAAAGAAAATGGTCAAATCTACATCAAAAGTTAAAGACATCGGAGCAAGCTCCATTCTAAAATTTTCCTCTCCTTGAAGAGATAGGAAACCTATATATTGGCTGTACAGTTGATTCATATTGTTTCTATATTCTTCTTAGCTCAATACAATAAGATTTTACACATAAAATGGGCTGAAATTTGTTGGCTAACACTAAAATCTGAAGCTTGTTTTTCTGTCAAAGTTCAGAATAAAAAAGGAAATCTGATGACTCAAGTTTCAAAAATATTATTTTCTGAAAGCATAGACTTTGAGTTCTCCTGGCAAATAAATAATAAAACATCTTCAATTTAAGATTGAATCAATCCTTAAATTGATTCTCAACCATACCTAGCCATGATTCATCTGCCTGCATGCCAACACACACCTAACTTTTTGCACAGTAGTCCCCTCAGGGAAACAAGAAAATCATATGGGTGGGTAAAATTAGGCACATTTTTCAGAATATCACTGAAGCATTACAGTTCAATTAAAAATGTTAAATTTAATGGTCTGTTGCTTGACACAGATCATTAGCACAGAGAAACCAAATCCAGTCTAGCTGATAGAAACTACAGGAAGAAGAATTTTGAGCCCAGTACCTAGTTGTCAATTCTGTCATCTATATTATTTTCAGTTAACTACAAATGGTATAGAAATACGGTAATGTGACTGAAATCCCGAAGTTACACAAGAATGCATGTACAACCAGTATCGGGTATTATCCGTATAAAGAAGGTATCAATTGCAGATGTGAACAGCTGAGACCATACGAAGCAGCAGACAACTGCCAGGCAGACTAAGATCAAATGCAACATCATTCAGCCTCCAGCCACACAAATTTAGGAAGAGTGGGATAGCATTTACATAACAGTACACCATGGAGTATTGAACATGAAGGGGGAGGAGAAGGGAGACAATTACCATGACGAACCTCACAAGCGACACTGGAAAGATTTATTAATGGCACATACATTTGTATTCCACTCTGCCACCGAGATCCTGGGGAAAGCCTGAAGGCTTTGCAAACAGAGGGCTTGCTATTTACCCTGAGCTCTAACGCCTGGGGAACATTTCAGAGATCTTGGCTGAATGCAAGCAAATGGAAACATACCAGAATGAGAACTCATCCTATTTGTTTTCCTCTTGATGTGATCCAAATCTTGTCCAAGATCAATTTTATGGGACAGAACTGGTCTTTGCCCTCTTGCTCGGCCAGGCAAGGGTGCATGATGGTGCCGACAAGCCTGGGAAAGCACTTTCTTTGTAGAAACATGGTGCTGGAGCTTCCTGCCTACAAAGGACAACGTGACTGCAGGGCAATCTGATGATCCTCAATCTTGGAATGGAGTCTTTTCTGGCTGGCACAGGCCAGCACCTCTCCAACCAGAAGGAAGTGTCCAAGAAGGTGGCTGCAGCCCTATGCAGCCCGGGGAGCCCTGCAGCCCAGGTTGGTTCTGCGTGGGACACCAGCCTTGGTGGCACACACTCCATTTTCCCTTTGTTCAGGAATTTGCTCCAGGAAGGATAGGGCATGCGTATGAGTTTTCTTTCATTCAAATATTGTCATCATGGACAGTTCATGGAAGACTGTGTGCCCCTGAGAAAGTGCGCAGCCCTGGCCTTGTTGTCCTCTGCAAGCCCAAAGATGTGGCAGAGGCACCAGCCATGGAGGCAACGTGAAGAGCCCAGAGTATAGCTATGAAATGTTTTGCCTTTATGCATATGAAGAAAAAGTTGATAAATAGGACTGGAGTAGGGCCTATCTGGATCTGAAGACTATCCAAAATGAGAACTCTCAGAACTGCTGATGGTTCTGCTTGCCTGTATTTTGAAATCTGGCCTGATCTGGTGTGTCCAGACACAGAGACAGTAGCATGGGGCTGATGAGGCAGCATAGGGTCTCCCCTCACTAAAATAAATAAATTGTCCCTTCAAATCAACTTGGAAGGTGAAGTTTTTCAACTGATAATTGATCATTTCCATTGTTAGAATCTGAACAACATATTCTTATTTGTTCCAGGCTGACAAGCACGTTTCAACTTGGCAATCAAGCTGGTTTAGTTTTGTTCAACTAAAAAAAAAAGAACCTGTCAAGTGATCTGCTTTTTTTTTAATGGAAAACATTCTGATATATATAATACTGATTTCAACTCAGGAAAGCTAAGCTAAATTTTATCTCAGAAATTGTTTTAGTCAAGAAATCTTTGACTTCACGTAACTATGGGAACTCATTTTAAGATGCACACAGAAGCCTTAAACTTTATAATATAACTCTGGCTCTTATTATTTTAATAACAACTATATAAAACATGTTTTAAGTTTCTGTGTATAGTCATCCTGTGGCAACCTGACAGAGTTGTAAAATTGATAGCAAGCTGCCTGAGAACACAACTACAATCAAACACCACTCCTCTGCTTCATACAGCCTGCCCTCACTGATGCAGCTGGATCACAGCATGGTCAAGGAAGTTTCACCTGACTCTTCCACATATGAGCTGAGGACTGTGAATACTGAGCAAGTAAATTCTTGTTACTGGCTTTTTTCCCCCCTATACAGGAGATTTTCTCTAGTTCCAGAAAGGAAGTAACATGTCTTCTCTCCCTGAGTCTCAGCGTCCTCACATTTCTTACACAACTTCAGTAGGGCTCTGCGTGCTTATTAGACTGTCGTGTATCATCAATTCCTGTTTAAGCTCTCACCACAAGGCCCAACACCATGTAGAAGTAACAGAATCTGAATAAAGGAAAAAAATGATGAGTATGTACATATGGACTGCTCATAGATGTCAATACATTTAAAGTAGGTTGCATACATAATATGTACTTAAAATAGATTATGAATGATAATGACAATGATCTCATATTATGTAATGTCTTTCAAAGATGTTTAAGTGACTTTATTCATATCTAGCTGCTGTTTTAAGGAAAAGAAAAAGAGCTACTTAACTAAGCATTATCTGTTGAGGGACTGGGTGTCCAATACTTTCACACTTTAGAATGGTTGGAACCTCTCAGCCTGATATACATATATATGTATACATGCATATGTACATATATATGTATATACATGAGACATATAAGATCTGATTATACCTAATAATTTACAGTATTCCTCCAAATGACAATTCCATTTAAACATCTAAAACAAGGAATAATGCAGTTTTCAAACAAGTTTTTATACTTTTCTATGATGAAACACACAGCTTCCATTTAAAGACAAGAGCTCCCTCTAGACAACAGCTTGGGGAATTTTTCTAGCCTACATTTTGAAGTGAACTTTGAAGAAAACAGAATAAAGTCAATGGATGTGGGAAGCACCAAAGCACAGTGGTCACTCTTCTGAGAAACCTTGGAATCTACCTCTGGGACTTATGTTTTGAAAGAATGAATAGTTTGGGGGAAGAAAAAAAAATATCAGCACCATTAGCATTTTGAAGTGATTTTTATTATATCACATTGAGTTATACAGGTCATCTCCCAAAACTAATAGCAATAGCTCAGGAGCTCCTGACTCTTTTTCACTTAGGTTTTGCCACAGAATCAGACACGATCTGGTCCCTCCCTAAGACTTTCTATCTAGTTGGCACTGAAATGCAGAGGTTGGAAAACAGTAATCAGTTTGGGGGCGAGAGGTGTTGTATTACAAAAAACTTAGCGACCAACAGGAATTAGAAGATTCACAAGAAGAGTCACAGAATATGTCCTGCAAAAGAAAATGGAAGATATTGGCATTATTTTGCCTGAAGAGACAGAGACTGGGAAGAAGCAGGACAACAGTTTTCAAAGAGAGCTGTGAGGAACATGATGACAGTCTGTTTTCCATGTCATAGGATGCTGGGGCAAAAGTAATAGGTTTAAATTACCTGGGGCAGCAGTTCTAGAGGAACCGTAATTTGTTTAATATGAATTTAAAGACTTCCGACCATGTCAGGAATTGCTTAGATTAAGCTGCTTCTGCCTCAGTGAAAGGGAATGGTTTGCACAACAGCTTTTGGTGTCCCATCCTTCAGGACTGTATTGTATGCCACACACACCTCTTGTTGTCCCTGTTTCTGTTCACACCTCAACCTGGTTTACCGCTTTGCAAGAACATGACATCCCTTTTGAGGATAACCTAATGATTCACTACAACTTCTAGATTCTGTCTGTAGAAATACTACTTGGCCACAAAAGCATCAGGCGACTTGCTGGTTATTCCTTTCTCTGAGTAGAACGATGTATTTATTTCTAACGAATAATGGCTTTTTCTTCTCCAGGATGTTGCCTGAATTTTTAAGGGTTGTTTTGAGCTCTGTTTATGTTGTCCGATGTGTTAGCAGCCTCTCCCAGTTTGGTCCTACTTGCACTTTTAATAAGAACATTCTCCATCAACTGTTAGACTTGTCTTCGTGTTTTTCAGTACCTCCACTATTCTCCACAAAAATAGGATTGGAGATGTCAGCTACCATGTCTGTAAAGTCTCAAGAGGAAGACTACAAGACTCAATCTACTTTAAATCAGCAGATTTATCTAAGTGTTCTCTTACCTGTTCCTTCCTTATTTGATACTGAAAGCTTGCTCTTTACCGGTGGTACTAACTTTACAAACCTCCTGATTGCATTTTTGCTTTTTGCTGAAGATATGAAATAAAGTGTCAAACAATTTAAGATGCTTAAGACTTTAATTTACACTCAATATCAAGCTACCCTTTTTGGGGGGTGGGGGTAGTATTTCTTATGACAACTATTTGTCTAGAAATATTCTTTTTTTACATGTGATATTGCTTATTGGTTGCATTTTGGTTTGCACAACTGGGAAAATTCCAGTGAATGCTTCAGTGCTGATGTATTTTACCAGTAAACAGCAGTTTCCAGAAACCAGAGAATAAATATTAATATCAAATTACAAAATGGATTGAGGGAGTTCTAGACAAACAAGAATTAACGAAATCATCCATCAACAATATTTTCACATAGTGATTTACATGTCTACATCAATGCTGAGTGAATCTGAGTGAATCAAAGAAAATTATTTCTCCAGCAAAATTACTTTGTTTCTGATCTCTGAAAAGATTCAGCTTTTTTAAATTAAGCTGCTCATAAGCCATGTTTCTATTAGTCTGTCTCAATAATATACATTGCAATCATAGCACAAAATGCAAGTACTCTTTGTCCTCTTTATAAAGTACCTCTGCAGCTCTTTCTATTAAAAAGTAAACTCCAGCATAAGGCTGAGATTTCTGTTCATTTGTAGGAATAAAAATTCACTTTGTCTGAATGTTTTCTAAATACTGAAATTAAAAGATTTCAATATTGCTGCCAAAAACTTTGCCCACTACAGCAATGTTTGTCAACATTTTTGCATGTTTATGGCCTTATTTTACAACAGAATGTGTCTGGGACTTGCCCCTCAAATTTAGCTGTAGAGGAAGAGTTATAGCTGTAGAGGGTATTTTTGACCCTGTTTATGACCCCCAGTAGACCCTAGCTTGAGAAACAGTTCACTGGGAATGTTCACTGAAAGCACTTACATGAGGAAGAAAAATATAATGTTCAAGTGAATGTTCATGTAACTTTTGGAGATGTTTTTCCAGCTTAAATGCAGAGACCTGGCCACCTCTGTCTTGCACATAAGCAAACTGTACACATAAACTAAGCCCTTTAGCTGGTGAGAAAACCTTTATTTGCTTAGCCAATAGGAAGGATTGGCAAAACACCCAGAGCACAAGTATATCGTTCTGTTTAATAGACAGCGGGAGTGTACTGACATGCAAGCCAGCAATTACAATACAAAATATTCACGTGTCTGCCAAAGAATGATGTCAGTTCCAGGCTGTGGTGTTTGGTACATATCAAAATACCCTTGCTACTAGAAACAGAGGCACGTATGTGTGAGCTGTATATGAATTTCCAAACTTAATAAGGCCACACACCTTGAAAACGGATCATTTAATGGTCAGCATCAGAGCATGCATTTATCTGCAGTAAGATTCTTTTTTAAATGTTGAACATAGGTTAAAGTGTGGCCTTTTTATTTGCTCTTACACACCTGGAAAAGATTAATAAGCATTTAGTTTTCCATTCTGTAAAAAAGTCCTGTTTCTTTAAGTGAAGAGCTTGAAACAAGTTATATAGAATAGGGAATACTTTTAACAATATAACTTTATTAATAGGACACATCTTTCTTGTTATGTACCAAGTTTAGGGGTCAGGGGAATTCCCTCTGTATCAATAACATGAGAAGATTAAAAGCTTTAAAAATATGAGGAACCATCAGGACATTGTTTCTGGACGATCTCCAAGAAACTATGCTAAATTCAAACTGGGATTTTAAAAATTATGTGGGTATTTTTCCTCTTCCTAAACAGGGTCACAGTTCTCACTCGCTCTTTCCTAAGTAAGGCTGGCTCTTATTAGCCATATCTTATGGCTCCTGAATAGATACCAGAGCTTAATACCCAGAGATTTCCTAAATATGGTTTTGATACTATAGGCCCAAAAGAAAGCTGACTTTAATCTTTGGAAATTTTTCTATGCATTTAAAGGGATTTTTAACCAGGCCTGAAAAGCATATCCAAGTAGTCTCTTTACAAGTAATTTCAGTTGCCTTGAAACTGATTTCACACTCCTGCAATTGGGAGATAACAGAAAGGGGAGGTAGGAATCAGTTCATACAAGAGACAATTGGCTGTAGACATAAAACAAACAGTAATCCAAAATGCAGCAACGTAGTGGAAACTCATAATTGATTCTGAATAACTTCCTTTTCCTCCCACACATTGAGGAGCTGAGAAAATATTGAAGGAAAGATGAGAAAATTCACATCTATTTCTCTTGAGCGTGAAGCCAAGCCTTGGGAATCGGCTTTGCCTGTCTGCCCCTTGTCTCCCTCCTCCCAGTGGAAAAAAATGCTGTGACCATCTCCTCTGGAAAACTGGTGAGCATGAATCATTGTGCTGATGAATAATTCCCTTATTAAAACATTTCTAAATTGTTGCCAGCTTTGTGATTCTTTTACCATCATGCCTCCAGCGATTCCTGTACCTGTGAGAGGGAATGAAACAACTATGTTGGATCTGCAGGTGACTTATACAAGAGTCAGTACTTCAGCTGGGAAAGCAAGACAACGCATTTCTGAAAGGCTTATGCAGTACCCCAGCCGGATATCTCTACAATAAAGAGCAATTTCCTCCAAGAAAAGGAAGCAGATTATCCCCCAGTCTGGCACAGACCAGCTTTCATAGAGGCTAAGCTCACAAACAGGTGCTACAGGAAAGAACAGGCTCTACCTTCCTTCTCCACCTGTCCTGCTTGTGCTTGTACTCCTTGCTGAAACATTGCACTTAACAGTGCAGTCACCTCCA
>VYZW01001279.1:0-11234 GCA_013401315.1 Balaeniceps rex | reverse complement strand
ATCAAGATCCCGATGTTCAATTCTCAACTTGCAAGCGTAGGCAAAATATGCTTTTATCTATAGAAAAATAGGGTGTAGTCTGGAGAAGCTGAATAATTCACTGATGATCAGTCTTGGCTACAGTGATGAATATTTATAATTTTCCTTTAATAACTGTGTTTAAAGAATCTCCTTCTTGCTTTTGATGATTTATATCTAAAAAGAACTCAACCGCTTTCACTTGTCTTATTAATGATGGACAACAATTGTTTCAAATATTTTTCTACTGCTTCCCAGAGTTTTACTCTGTTCTGAGATTATGGGCACCCTGTTCATATATCTCCAGCAAAATTCCCCTTTTCTCGGTGGGAGTTTTCACATGACTAAAATAAATACTGGTGAATCAGAGTTCTTCTCATCAGTCTGTACAGTTTCTGGTATACTCAGTCTATATAGGAAGCATTTTAATTATATAGATGCTGAAGTTTGTCATGCCTTTCCAGAATTCATTATTGCACTTAGATGCTTTTACTTCCTGATATATATATAGTAGTTAACTTAGCTTGTTTTCTAGAGAGACAAAAACATTCCATATTGCCATCAAGGCTAGATAATTGGAGGTTTTCCAATTAGGACCTCAAATATGATCTCTGTAGGATATTAGGGCTAGTTTTGACAGTGCATGTCTCTCCTAAGCCACTTTAAAATCCTCACTTATATATAGTTCCCTTACAGAGTCTGTATTCTAAATGCAGAACTAAACCTCCAGTTTCCTATCTAACTTGATATCTCATCTTCTTCTCTCTCCCGGTAACAAGGTCAGCAGAGACATAAAAACATAAATATAGGAGCAAAACAAGAAATATCTCTGGCCATCAGATATTTCCACAATTTTATCCTTTTAGCTACTGACTAATAAAGGACATGACATAGTGTAAGAACATGTTTCAGTACTTCAGCCTCTCCAGGAGTTACGTTTTGAAAAGTTTCCAGAAAACCAGTCAGAGCAACACTAGCATACAGGTAGGCCTTGCATGCTCCCATATCTATTGTAAACATGATTACACAGGATAAGGGAATATTGGTTCATTATCTTTTTAAAATTAAATATTTATAAACTTCAGAAAAGCTCTTTGAATTTCTCATGGGAAATAGTTATTCTTTTGGAGTCTGCATGACTGTAGAGCTCATTACCACTCAGAAGGAAGCTCTGCGTTAATTTTTAGTTAGGGTTTGTTTTGTTTTGTTTTGCTTTTACACTAAAAAGATGTGCACCTCCTAGTTTTAAGCACTCTGGCCCTTATTCAAGGAGGTCCTTAAACATCTACTTTGTTTTAAGTAGGTACTTGCAGGCTTTCTCGAATAGGACACTTTCCTAAATGATTAAACATATGCCAAAGTAAAGTTAGCAATTTGTAAGCTAGAATAATGTATTTGGTTTAACTTTGCAGTAGAGTGCACGGAATGAGTAGAACACTTTTCTTTTTTTGGCACGCAAAGATCAACTCAAGTTCCACAGCTAAACACCTGAGGACAGAGCTGCTTTGTTTTTTCCATCAGACACTTTTCCCAAGGGATTTTTCTGGACATTCCTCATCTCCTACTTTGTTACCCCAGCATAGCTACAGTCAAAACTTCCTATAGACTGATTGACTTATTCTCCCAAATATGCATCCTCTCATACCACTGTGAATCCAAAGCTGTGTTAGGCATGGTTTTTAGCTGCATATCCAAAACTTTAAGTATGAAGTGAGGAGAGGATGATGAAAGAGCAAGATTTTGATAAAGGGGAATAATGATTGTTATTCTCAGTCTTCACAGGCTAGTTTTTCCAGATTCCACCAGGGAGCACTGAGAGCCTGCCAGGGCTGATCAGATCCTATTAGGCTGACATTGGATATCTCTGCAATTCTTTGCTAGCTAGACTTCTTACTATTTAAAGCTCTTTAACGATTTCAGAGCAGGAATGGAACAGTATGAAGAATTCAATCTCCATATATCTTTTACCTCTTTCTTTGCACTCATGGAAATTTTGGTTCTAGTGGCTGCTGTGAAGGCAACATTTCTTTTTTGATCTTTTTTTAAACTATAAACTGGCTCAGTAAAATGTTTTCAGATCTACTTTGCCTATTCTTGACTGGTGGCAGCCCACAAATAGTAGAAATCTGTATGCATCCATGAAACTCTATGCAGCGATTCTATAGGTAAGTATTGAATCAGTAAGACCAATTTCTTACTTCCAATAAAGTTAAAAAAAAAAAAAAAAGAAAGAAGAGTCTCCTATTAACCTCAGTGGCCATGACTGGAAGTTACCTGTTTGGTTGTGTGAATGAAATAAAAATTAAAAAGATGATGCACAATTATGCCACTAAATATACAGTTAGCTTTAATCACTGCTCTGATTAAAGGTGGCCCATCTCAGAGAACCAACACTACTCTTCAACTGCTCATCTACAGAAGTTACTCTGAGCTAGAATTCAGTAATCATCTAATCAGAGTGGTTATAATTCTACATTTCGAAACAACAGCATATATCAATCTTCAAGTACTGCATGTATTAATGATTAAGAAGTTTAATAACCTGTTATGATTTTCCACTCCAATTTTTATCCCCTTAACGAGCCATAATTTTTATCTTTTAATATCCATACAGTACATCATCTTTAAAAAAATTAAAATGGAAAAAAATAGAAAAATAAAAAAGCGAAGAAAAAAAAAGCCCTTCAGATGACAATCTTTTGCAAAAGCAAAATACATAAAAATCATACCAATGAAATTTAGCCATAATTCCTTACTAATTCTTCCATGATTATTAACCACATGATTCCTCTTCAGACTATCTTAATTCCCAATACAGTTAATTTATTTTGCCAATAGTTTCATGAAATTTTATAATTTAAAATCCTTCTCTTTTAGGAAGACTTAGTCCATGGTGTGCTTTAACTGCCACTAATAAAGAAAAGCTTAGCAAAAATTAAAGTTTATTTGTGATATCTTCTTTCAAAGTATTTACCAGAGCACAATTTCAACATCTCACAAAAAAGAAACTCAAGCTAAAATGAGATTTTGCATAAGGTTTCCATCTTCTTTCTCAGCCACCATCTACTGAGCTAAGTCATATTCTTGCTGAGAGGTTTATATTCGTAGGTTCTTGCAAAGAAGACTTGATTGACTTCAAGGCAGCAAGAGAAGCAGATGCTGTCCAAATAGCTTTATTTGTTGGACATAAAGAGAAGAGAACTGCATGCATCATTCAAAAAATACATTTAAATTCTCTCATAAGACCTTTTAAATTACTGTTAATAAATGCTCCAAATTCTGCCCTGCTTCAATAAAAACCTGTGGCAGTTCTACACACAAAATGTCTACATGGAAAGTACATGTCTTCATTATTTTGATTCCCACATGATCCACACATAACTTGTTTTAGAAAAGTATGTGAGAAAAAAATAATAACTTATATATTTCTTTGTATGGACATGTACAGCTTTATTGTCTTCCAAGTAGAGTAAAAGGTTTCAAATTGTGAAATTTGCCACATGCAAATACCTAAAACAAATTGCCCTGATTTTTATTTTTTGTGACGAGTTTTATTATTTCCTGATAGTTTCAAAACTCTTGCACGGCTTTAGGCCCTTCCCTTCATTTTATAAAAAGATTCTAGTGGCTGAATGCATGAGGTAGAGAGGTGGCAGGCAAAAATGCACATTAAGACAGTGGAGAAAAGAGGCGATGTCTGCTAGCTTTTGCCATTTCCAGGTTCTCATCACGGCACAATAAAATCTCAAAGTTTATACATCTGAAGAACTGTAAGATTTGGAAACATCATTAGAATACTACCTCTATTAAAAGAAATGTGATATTCAGAACAAGAAGTCAAAAAACCCCTGAATTCTGTTAAACTGAAAACTGCTAAATTATGAAAACTTAAATTCTGTCCTAATACTTTCATATGCAGAAATGAAAGTACTTTTAATAAAATCCATGCCTGGACAGATGAGTTTTACTCCATTTAATAATTTTCATTTTAATGTTTTTAGTGATACACTGACATCTATCAAGAATGCACCATACTGTGATCAGGAAGAGTTAGCAAAATACATTAGAAAGGTAGGAACATCCAGTAGGAAAACTCCCTTGAATACAGCCTTGAATAGGAAAGAAATTACTTTGCAGCCATACAACTTAACCCTGATTTTTACGTGCTGCAGTCTTTTTCTCTTAGAAACCATCCTCACAACATCTTTGGAAAGCTGCGTGAACACCAACAGAAAAGACAGATCCTATTCATGCAATTTCCAAATTCAGCTCTTCGCAACCACATGTGGCCATTACCTCACGATGGCAGCCTAGGAGTAAGGACTGTGCATTCAGACTCCTGGTACTCCCTAAGAAGAAGAAATAGGGCCAACTCACTAAGCTCCTGTTGCAGCAAAGACCATAATTTTTTCCCTAAGAAAGCCATAAAATGCAGCTACTCTCTGACGGTAAGACTACACATGTATGCCAGAGTTAGGAGATGCACTTACTGATCATGAGTTGCTCACCTCACGTGGGAGCAGCACCATCCGGCAAGCCTTCCCCATCCAGTAACAACTCAAGGTAGCACAGTCTTTGCCTCTGTGTTGCTCCTGGAGTTGACGGGCACCAGTCCTTCCCAGTTTCCCAGGCCTGTGTTCAGCTACCAGCTACACCTCCACCCTCCACTAATGCCCCGCATCTCCTGGCTTGGATGGTGTTTGTTTAGGGGGAGCTGCCCTTGTTTCTTCCTGCTTTTTCCTTCCCCATGAGGTCGTTGCTGTCAGCGGTTGCTTCCCAGGTGGGGCTCATGAACCCTGTGACACTGGCATTGCTAAACTAGACCCTGAAGTTGTGCACAGTATGCTACTAAAAAGATAGAGCATGGTTTCACATTTGTATCTGCTTCAGTGATTGAATCTGATCAAAGGCTCAGAAAGTCCCTACTCCTTCAGGTAACCTCTGCTAAACTTGGCATATGAGAGACCACCTCCGAAGACCAGACTAGCTAAGGAGTATTAAACTGTTTGCGATCCCTGTATCACAACTGCCCTGACACACGCATGCCAGAGGAATAATTGACTTTAGAGTAAAAGCTGCCGTATGGTGGCTGAAGTAATCCATGACTGGGGAAGATGTAAGAACAAAGCAGGGGAAGAGAAATAGTTGTTAGGATATCACCTCTGAAAGGTCAGGATCCCAACAGGACAGAACTGGGAATCTTAAAGCTCTTAGCTTTCTGCAGCATCGTGCTACTGCACTTTGCTGTTGTGTTTGCTGGGGAAAGAAGACAGAGGATTAAGCGCCTGGGAAGAGAGGCGCAGTGTAGCAAAGAAGAGAAGTACACGAGTGCTGTAGATCCCAACATACACAGGAAATAAGGCAAAGAAACCATTTTAAATATATCTTAATTGGGAAACTAAGAGACTGCAATAACTCTGGAGAAATTTGGATTACCTTGTTTGAAATTTATTCTTAGGTTCTTTTTCAAGATAATTTATGCTACTGAGAACAGCTATGCAGTAGAAAAGAAAATGAACTGACAATTCCTTCCTTTTCTAACACTGGTATGGACACAGTTTTTCCCAGTTTATAACAGTTAATACAACTGTTCATACAGCTTCTCTTCACATTCGTTAAACATTGGAAACTTCTTCAACCTTCTCACAGTTTAGCTAGCATGCTATTAATCTTGCTAATGCTGATACTGCAATTACAAATGCACCCAATTATCAGAAACCCTTTTTTGTGGGCAATTCAGATTGTCTAAATCTCACTCTGGAAGCTCTCAAGAAGGAACTGTATATTATTGCTTTGTATGCTTGTTGATTGTTTCCCCAAGACCCTTAGGATTTAAGCATAGACCTCAATAACTAGCGGCATGCCAAAGAGCCTTCTTGGTTACCACATGTCCCTACAGGACACATCTCTCTATAACTGTGAAGCCAGTTCCCCGCTTCAGACCTGCAAATTGTGAATGCCTAATCATAACAAGGTAGATGGAGATCCAGTCACCTTGAATCACACTTAATTCAGCCCATGTCAAGATAAAATATAAATAAAACCCATTTGCATACAGAGACTATCTACATACATTTATAATAGCCAAGTGAAAAGCGTAAGAGAAAAACAGGCTTAATCAACTTACACTGAATTGTATTGGAAATGTCTCTTCTCCACCTCGTTTGCCATCTTGACAAGGCAGATATCAAACATTCAGTTTTCATATATACCTTCCTCCTCAGATTGCACTGATTAAAGAAACTATCAAAGAACCTCTCACCTGGGTGGAGCATATTCATGCCTTGAATTGATTTTTCTCTAGAGGATTCAGACAAAGTTGAAATTTTTCTCTGGAAATCATTCTGTTTCCTATTATGCAAGCTGAGCAGTTTTCCTAATTGCAATAAACCTTGTTTCATTTCCTCATCTATGCAAAATATCCCTCTGTCAGACCAACTACCATCTCCTATACTCAACTGGCTAATCAGCAGTGTTGTAGGGGTAAAACTATTCTTTCCCCACTCCGCTTAAGTAACCCAAAAATGGGGGTTACCACATTTCATTATAAAGGGCTTTTTGCAATGGTCATTCTATTTTATATTGATCTGTATATTAATAAATGTACTTTTTACAATATTTAATCAAGATTCCTCTGAGGGCCTGTGAATAACTACCAAGGTAGAGAGGCATTTGTGTGTCTAAAGAAATGAGACAAAGTTTATTTTAATCAATAATTTTAAGGCAGCTGTAGTTTTTGATTTGGCATCTGCTTTGGTTGTGATGGAAGAACTCCTTCAAATTCAAGATGAGGAAAAGAAATATTCAGGCAATATTTGCCTGCACAAAAGAGTAATGCTTACTGTCAGAATGCTTTTTATTACTCCATACCCATTAAAGGATAACTCTGCCAAAGTTACTTCTAGACTCCATGCTCAGTGTGTTACATATTCACCAAACACCTTCATGCCTCTTCCCGCGTTGCCCCTTGTGATTGGGAAGAATTTTCTCCAAAATTTGACAAAGTTGCCTAAGTATTCCTCAGAAGTTCATGCAGAATCCACTGCTGATCATTAGTGTCCTTCTACATCCTTCTCTCACTACATTTGTCTATCACAATTTGTATAATTGATTTGAAAACTTTCACAGGACACAGGGGTTTTTTTGTTTGGGGTTTGTTTTCCCCCTGTATTTGTACAGCACCAGCAGAAACTAGTAATTAAGGATTAGGGCTTCTTGGCACTTGAGCAATAATAGCTACTTCTGCATTACTTTGTTTAAAATCTAATGAAAGGTTAGAGGACATCAATATTAACACTGCCAGAGAGATACTGGCAAGCTTTTTGATGCAGGTGCTTTCTACCATGTTAAGTTTCAATCAGGTACCTATGGTCCTTTGACTATCAACCAATCTTTGGGTCATGGTAAGGCCAAAGAGCTGCCAAGTGCTGTGCCCTCTGCCTTGGAGGACCTCCATGTCTGATCTGGAATGGGTCTGACCCCTGCTTTTTGGATGCCACAAAAAATGAAGCAAAAGCAAGAAGCAAGACATGCTCTGGGTGGGTCTTCAGGAATTTTAGTAACTATGCCACACCAACCACATCTACCAGGGACTGCACTGGTCTCTATAAGCTATCTGAATTTAGATGTCAAAAAAATTCAGGGAGATCTTAGATTGCTTTTCAGTATTGCACCAAATTTACTGCAGAAATGCTAGAGAGCACACCATAACTGCTTGAAGTGCCCCAAACTTAAAAATATTTGATGCATCACAAGGAAACAGATATAAGAGTATTTCAAGGATATATTCCTCAAACTTATATTATAATTGTGTTAACATAGTGTTCAGATTTGTGGACATGAAATAAACATAAATACATGTTTAGAATTATTATGATTGTAGCCAATAAATAGATTTCATCACTATGGTTACAAAAATAAATAGCAGCTACAGAAACACAGTTAATTGGAGTCAAGGAAGATGGAAACACTTATTTCCCGTATTAAACAACATTCCGATGAAAGATTGGCCACTGGACAGACATGAAAAAGCACTGATATAAATTATTTATAGAAGCTGGATGGAAATGTTAATTCTGCTTCATAAAGTGTTTTAGTAGTCTACATTCAGTTGCAAACTGTGGGAAATTTCAGAAATATTTGTAAAGAGGAAAGGAGTACCAGCATTACCAATTCAAGTTTATTCCATTTCAGGGCTAGGGTAAGGGACAGGTAGCAGAAATACTGGTGCTTTTCTTGCACTACCATCCCCAAGGAGGCCAACAGAACTTGAGAGAGAAAGGGGTAGCAAGTTCTGAGTAAAGATGGTCACTGATTTGACTTTCAAAAACTGTGGTAGTTCCCTCTTTGTAAGAAAGCCCTAGCTAATCTCTCTCTGTTTTAATATCTATTCAGGAAAATAACTAGTGCTATTAACAACACAGTTTTTAATGCAGTAAAAGCAAAATAAGCTAAACAGAAAAAATAAAACCAAATTAAAAGATACAAAACACCTA
The DNA here is from genome assembly GCA_013401315.1 of Balaeniceps rex. Lineage (NCBI taxonomy): Eukaryota > Metazoa > Chordata > Aves > Pelecaniformes > Balaenicipitidae > Balaeniceps > Balaeniceps rex. The sequence continues at coordinate 2,721 of VYZW01001279.1, read as the reverse complement.
AAAATATTTGTGATGGAAAATTTTTGGCTAGTCTGGTCTTGACAATTTTTATGGAAATCCACTCATGCTCTGTGGGACAAAAAACATGTGCATGCCCCAGACCTGATCGTTAAAGCACCCTTACATATTGTGTGGGTGGAGGTTAGGGGAAAAGAGTGAGGTAGAAAGAGAGGCTGCTAGAACAGATGCTCAACCCTTCTGAAGGGTTTTTTTTGCATTATTTACCTGTGTGCAACAAGTAGGGTACAGAACATGGGAGTGCTGAGGATGGGTGGTGAGTGCCTTGGCTCTCCCTCTGCTCCCCTGTTCCTCTCCTTCCTTAACCCTGGTTTGATGAACTGGAAACATGCGAAACAAACTGCTTCAGGCATCAGCTTCACAACTGTTTGGAGATCACTGAGAGACAACTGCTGCCACAAGTCTCCAGCAGGATGCCCAGTGGCCAGCTCCACAGTATGGGCCAAATGCTGTATTTGCAGATTGGATCTTACTTTCCTGAATGGTCTCAAGACTGTATTTTTCTGGAGTTTATGATTTCTGGAACAGCAAAAAGATTATTCATATTGCCAATAGTCAGCATTGGACTGAATTAAAAGATAATTGAAAATACTGTGGTAAAAGAGAAATCAACAACTGTATTCTGGGAAATGGCTAATGAACACGTACGTCAGAAAAAGAAAAAAAAAGAAATAAAACGGAGAACTGGGAATTCTGTCAGTCTGTTATCTTGGAGAAAAGTAAAAATGTGGAAGTGGTAAGGCATCATAAAGTTAAGACTGTCTGGAACCATTATAGTCTACATTGGCCTATGTTTTCTTGTCAAACACTTTTTTCCTTCCAGAACAAATGAGAACTCCTTCCTATTCTCAGTCTGCGGGTTTGGACTGACCCCCTCCAAAGGAAACGCTCAGCTTGCGTTGCTGCTCTGAAATCCCAACCGGAGGAGGGAATCTGTTTCTTAGTTCTGCTGCGTTAATGAACTGAAGCTTTCCAGCCACAAGTCACCCTGATATCAAGTGTAAATTAGTCTCAAAACAGCACTGGTTTATACTTGTACCTTGTTTATCCGTAGCATCCCCAGGAAGCTGGAAGCAGCTGGAAAACAGCCCACTAAAACTTTGTCTTGTTCCTATCGCTGTGGGACTCTCCCTCCCCTGTCTTTCTGCTGGGGTCCAGGAGTAGATGTAGCTCGAGCTGCTCTCTTGAGTTTAGTGATGAAATATTTTTCTTCCAGGAATTATTTCAAAATCATAAATGGTCCCTTTCAGACAGAAGATAAGACAAACTCCAGTGTCACAGAAAATCAGTTCTAGGGCTACTTATAACTACAAAAAATGCCATCTCCCAGCTATCAGGCATCTTCTTGGAGGTTTCCTGAAGTTCCAGGCAGAATGGGAGTTGTGCAATGTTTTTCTTGAAGTACTAACTTTGGGTTACAGTCAGGGAAAAGACACACCCTTTATTTATAAGTAAATAAAAAGGAGAACAGGGACCATTCTTGCAAATGCATAGTGTGAGGAGGCAAATAGAGCATTTCACAAAGTTAATTCCAAGTAACTTAACTCTTCTGAACAGCTTGCTTAGTATTTCAAAGAGGAAAAATGCCATACATGTGGCTCTTTGATCATTAACACTGTCCGTTGTTTCATTAAAGCAGAGGTCGTTATTTCTCAAGAAGTTATCAATGCTTGCAGTAAGAAGTGTACAGTAGTTTTATGGTGAAAATTACTTTTAGCACATATAGAGGCTCGGAGTTATTTCTTAAGCCACAGCCACGGAAGTGCAGAGTGGATTTCAGTAGCACTTTGGCTGCCTCTGCACAGATCCCCAAATGAATCGTTCATGTTACCTGTTTCTGCAAATATCAGTATTTATTAACTGGGAGGTGATTTTCTGAGGAATGATTGGTTATATAACATTTGCAAATCTAAGCCCAAGGAATTCAGTCAAAAACGGGACATACTTCTGTTTCAAATAAAAATATTTCAATTCAGACATGCCACTGTTGTTCCCCACTGGTCATCCAGAGAGTAACGCTCCATCGCAATCACCATGTTGCACTACAGCGACATTTACAAACTGAAGCAATGATTTCCACTCATTCTTTTAATGTTATTAAAAATACTAGGACATTAATACTTTCACATGTATTTTAACAGGGATAAGAAATTCCATTAGATACCATTATTTAAATAGTGTCTCATAAGCATACGTATGTTAGTTCTTTCACACTCAAATGCCCTGCATTATATCAGTTACTTTCTGGTAGGGAACTGTGACTTTTTTCATGGATAAGAAGTTGTTCTGGTTTCAGCGTTAATTCAGAGTTAATTTTCTTCCTAGTAGCTGGCATAGTGCTCTGTTTTGGATTTAGGATGAGAAGAATGCTGATAACACACTGATGTTTTAATTGTTGCTAAGTAGTGCTTACACTGGTAAAGGACTTTTCAGCTTCCCATGCTGTGCCAGGTGCACAAGAAGCTGGGAGGGGGCACAGCCAGGACAGCTGACCCAAACTGGCCAAAGGGGTATTCCATACCATATGACGTCATGCTCAGTATATAAACTGGGGGGAGTTGGCCGGGAGGCAGCGATTGCTGCTCGGGGACTGGCTGGGCATCGGTCGACGGGTGGTGAGCAATTGCATTTGTGCATCACTTGTTTTGTATATCCTGTTATAATTTTTTTTTTTTTTCCTCTTCCTCTGCTGTCCTATTAAAC
>VYZW01001276.1:0-16846 GCA_013401315.1 Balaeniceps rex | reverse complement strand
AGCCTGACAAAAGCGATGTAACGTTGACATTTTTGTTTTTTGTTCAATATACAGTCGCAGTTTGTCTCTGAAGGTTTCCCCTAGAAAACTGTAAATTAAGGGGTTCAAACAGCTATTAGAAAAAGCTGCTAGGTTCACAATATGTCCTGTTAAAGGATAATCATGTCTGAAGGATGGGCTGCTAGACGAGACAGGCTCGCTTTTCTTTTGGAGAAGTTGAACACTAATGAAGACATTTTCAGGTAGCCAGCAGATAAAGAAAACCAAGACAACAACAAAAATCATTCGAAGAGCCTTTTGTCGCCGCAGACGAAGACTCCTATGCTTGTGTGCTTTTATAAGAACTCGAACAATTAATGAGTAACAAAGACCGATGATCACAAAGGGGATAATAAACCCCAAGGTTATTTCTAGCCACTGGATTTCTTTTACATCTGCAAAACAAAAATAGACCTCTCCGGTGTGTTGTAAATGCACAGCTGTAAATGGAACTAGTGCTGCAGAAATAGACGCCATCCATATGAGACCACAGCTTAATCTAGCGTGTTGCATAGTGCGAAATATGTTGGACCTCATTACTTTTGCCAGTGCNTTACTTTTGCCAGTGCTATGTATCTGTCAAAGCTCATCCATGTCAGAAAGAAAATGCTGCTATACATGTTGATCTGAAGGAACAAAGACATAAAGGTACAAATAATAGTGATATCGTAATACTTTTCATCAAGATTAAAAACCTCAATGAGAGAATCAGCAACTAAAATGAGATCAGCTACTGCAAGATTTATGAAGTAAAGGTCTGGAATAGTCATTTTTTCACGAAAGCTTATGTTGACAACCAGTATCAGAATGTTTCCGACAAAACCGATAGGAAAAAGAAATATTGTGTAAAGACATGATAAGAAAAGACCAATAACATATTGTTGGTGTTCTGATTTATCAGCTAATCTAGAAGATATGCTTTCATTACACAAATGTGATCCATTTAGGTTNACAAATGTGATCCATTTAGGTTAAAAGTTGTGGTGTTACATATAACAGGTGATATTGATGCAGAATAAGTTTCCATGGTTAAAATATCTGCAGAAAAGATATTAGTACTCACAGTTTGGTGGTAATGCCAAAAAAATCAGATTTTTGGTTGTTTTCAACTAAGTTCATAGTAAGCATTTTGATTGGAATGCAAAAAGATGTACACTTTTGTATAGGAAACTAAAATTCTTTAGAAGGCAAATAAATTAGACTTAGAATTGACTGAAATATAACAGTACAAATAGTAAATTTCTTAAATTTTTTTACAGGACACTATATACATTGCAAGTGAGAGAATTTGCAGTTCCTGTATGCCTTAAGATCATGTAGGAATCTTTTTACCATTATGGTACTTGGATCTCTTTAACAAAGGCTTTTCATCAACAGTGTTTCTTCATGCAGATTGGAAGGTAGTAGAATTTTAGCTCCATTTGTTTTCTTTTAATAATCAATGAACATCCTTGGACCTGCAATTTGCAAATGGAAAACAATTAATTTCATATTCCAGCATTGTACCATGTACCATATGCTTTTGCTAACTTCACATACACAGCTGAGGCTGTAGGAAACATCATGTTTGAATATATATACAAAGGTTCAGTGAAAAGAATTTAAATTTGTTCTAGATGATAATATATTGGGAGGGCAGATCTGTTAAAATTTTGTGTACCCTTCAGGGATTCAGTATTGGAAAAGGTAGAAATATAGAAAATCAGGTGAGTGAGTTTAGCCTACTGAAGAAAAACTTTATTTTTATATATATATAGAGAGAGAGATAAAAAAAATTATTTCATCATCAGCTTGTAAGGCTATTAAGTAGTATTAGTGTGGCTGAGAAGGCAGCAGAGATGAAAAGCAGTTGGTTCCTTCTGCTTTCAGTGGGAAGGAAAAGGCAAATTTTAGAAATGAAGGTAATAAAAGCAGCATATTGATTTACACCAACATTATTATACTCAATTTGCTTTTCTTTCTGATTGATTACATTGCACTGACTTCCGGATAGGAATGGAAAATATCAGTTATCTGATTTGTTTACTTATAAATGTTGAATGCTATGGACTGAAGCATTGCTAGAAGTTTATTTAAAAGAAAAAAAAAAAACCCAAACAAACAAAAAACACCCCAAACAAATGAAATGGCAAGAAAATTATAACCCCAGGGTATTTTGTGTTAAATTTTAAATATTTTGAATTGCTTTAATCTTCATCTTACTAACAAAACCTTGATGTTAATCACACTAAAACATATTAAAAGAAGTTAAATTGTTTACTGGTAAAATTCATGCATATTCCCACATTTTAATGACTTAAATCCTGCTGGTGTACAGTCTGGGAAAGAAAAAGGAGCAAACCACTAATGGAGTAGGAGTGTTAGCATATTTTCAGTCAGAAATATAGCTCTGAGTTTGCTTAAATGTATTGAAGTTATCAGAAGTAGCTAGCAGATACTTAAAGAAAGATATCTGTTCCAAAGCTTTTATTTCTTAATGAAATAGGCATAAGTACACAGTAGCTGTTGCTGTGTTTTGAATCATTTTCATAATGTAAATCTTTATGCTAAAACATCCATATGAAAGTACACTTATTTGAAGAAGGTTCGGTGTTTGTTTCAAGCAGCTATGGAAGTCAGACGTGAACGGTTGTCTTTTATGTAGCATCCTTTTATTTTTGAATAAGGCAGTAAAATGGCTTTAAATACAATAAAACATAAGTTAACAGTCTAAGCNTAAGCATTACAGGTAACCATGTACTGTGAAACACTTCATTTTACCTTAATTCCATTTCTCCAGAGCTGATTTTCCTCCAGACAACAGAAGGCTGGTTCTTGCTCGGGTACACGCTTAATGGATGTGTCAACTTCGCCTGTCGTGTCAGTAAAAACTTGCATGGAGGTGTGCAAAGCTGCAGTGAATGCCACCTGTTGACGATTCAGCAGTAAAAAAAATCATATAAAAGTCTGTTCTCTTTTAAAATGTCTTAAATAAAGGATAGTTTACAACAGCAAAATGCAGATCTTGCTGCATGTCCTTGGCAATAAAACAAGCTTTATAGATTCCCAGGGTTGTTCTAATTTGTGTGCAGTTGAAGTGCTGCTGAACAGCCTTATAAGGCTAGAATTAACCCTGTTTCTGCTGGTTTCTTTTTTACTAGAACTAGTGAAGCATCTTTTCTCTGATATTTGTCAGTTTTATTTTGCCTAATGTTCATTTTACCCTCCTTTCTGCCTCTAGCATTTTTTCAAATTATATAGTCCATTCAAACCTACAGCTCAGCTGATCAGTAAGAGATTTGCAAATCGTAACGAAGCATATTTTACATAGATATAAAACAATAATTACTGTTATATGTGGTATTTTTTAAAAGCCTCTAGGCAATCTAAAGAGACATATTTGATTGAATCTAGCAGCTGAGAAGGGTCATTTGCTAAACCGACAATATAAATTTCAGTTTTCCTACCTTCAAGTCGATCCCATTTTGCCTGTTTGTATTTTAATTTTCAGGTATACATTGTCATCCTCACACTTCTTAGAATTGCTCAGCTCAAAATCACATGGATAAAATAAGCTTATTTTGCAGAGAATGTGGAGCCTCAGTCTTGCATAAAACCACCAGTACTGCAGGTGGAGTTTTGCATTTCATCTGTAGGGGGGAAAAAACATTTGACATTTCCAGAAACACCACCTACTGGTGGCCGGAATTCTTAGAATGGAAAGAAAGTTAAACTTTTCTTTCTCATAGAAGAGAAATATTTTATCTGTGTAAGTTGCTTTTTATGATTATATTGATCTGATATCTGAATGTTAAGTGCCATTAATGGATAATAGCAGCATTCTGCTGCTACCGGAATAAGACGAATTGGATCTCAGGATTTCAAGAAGCCACTGTTACAGTTTCAGAAGCATGGAGTAAAAAATTAATATGCCATTATAATGGATGTATTACATCTGTTACAATGGTAAAATATTTTTAGATTACAAAAGATCTCATCTGTAGAAAAGGGAGGCAAAAGTTCTTTATACAAGTGGCTTTGGGAGTAGAAGGCACTTTGCTTTCTAGTGCCATTGAGGCAAATACATTATTTGCTGATTTCTTGTAATGTGCCATGCATAGGAACACAGGATTTTGTCAGTGTTACTAAAAATGTTTTTTAAGATGTTCTTATGCGATGGCTCTTCATAAATAGTTTCGGAATAAATTATTACTTAGCTTAAAAGAAAGTTTGTGCAAATTAGTGCTGGTAAAGAGTTTCTGAACAGAAGACTTCCACTGCGTGTGGAATGGTTTTCTGGAGTGTCTTTCTACAGGGTTATGAGGACAGAGAGCCTAAAGTGTTTTCCTTGGAGAAGTGTACAAACATGGTTGCGTTATAGGACTGGAATAATTGTAATGTTAGAAAAATCTTGTGATACCAGCTTTGAAGGTCTTAATTTTTTGCTGTCCTAAAGGATTATAAAGAGTCTTTATTGTTGTTTGTTGATCATGTGGTTTTGCTGTACTTAATTCTGTCCTTCAGAGCTTTCACTGATCTTGTAAGGGCCAGGAGGATTTTTTACTTTCCTTTATGCATAATGTTAGCTTCTGGGTGTTAGTTGTTTGTAATTATGGGGGCCTGCATTTGATAATCAGCTGGTTTGTCTGTCCTTGTTTTTCTAGCTGTGAGTATCAGCTGATTTGCTATTAAAATGTGTAATTCTGAGTGCTAATGTTCTTGTTTGAATTCGTTATTTGTCACTTTGCCATACTTCCAGAATTGTTAGGAAATTCTCTTTTGAAAGACCCATGAAGTAGCTGTTTTTCCTGCTAGTAGAACTATGAAGCATAAGGGGTCAAATATAGTAGTATTATATTGTAATTAGTGAGTCCTGTATTTCACTAAATATTTTATGAGATGATCATGTGAATTCTCTGAATCCTGTTTCCTAAAACAGATGACAACATCTTCAGGCTCTTGTTTATGCAGTCAAATTACTGTTACCGATTAATCTATCTTAATCTCACTGTTCGTCACTTCCATATTCCATAAAATGCTTAAAACTAATTTTAGCAGCTGCTGAACATTGTACCCTTTCTCTTTCCCTGTCAGTTGCTGATATTCCATGGGACTTTATAGGGAGTGCCTTAATGATCCATACTTAGTCACAGTTGTGACAGTATTAAGTATTACAGTTCCGCCTGTCGTACCTTATCTTGATTGTTGCTGAGAACATGGCGTGAAAGCAACTGGTGCGATAGCATTCATATAATGTCAGACCTCAATAATCCAGCATTTAAAGTTTTCCTAGCAGTTTATTTTTACATCTGTAGCAGTCAGCTTCTAAAACACTGTATATATCTCAATTAACATGTCTATAGAGTCTTTAAGGAATGCTAGTGTGATTGTCTATGATGTACTTAGGTGCTTGAAGAGGGCTATAATAGAAGATATTCTATGTAATTTAGCAGACTTCAACATATGTGCCTGCTATTGTGTTGCAAAAAGGTGACAGCTGAGGAGGAAGAAAGTGGGAGGTGTGAGTATAGGAGAGAACAACGTAAGAGCTCCGGTGTATCACAGCTCTTGAGCCACCACTGTATGGCAGCCTCTCCAGCGGGATGATAAGCAGGATAAGCCCTGCAGGATGTAAGAGCTGTTGGATTCTGTCAGAAGTGTGGAAGTGCTTCGAGTATGAAGCTGTTGAGTCCTGGAGCAATTAGATCAGGGCCAGGGTGTATAAAGCTGAAAAAAAGTAAGGTACTGTATTGCATGGAAGGGGAAGGAAGCATAAATTAAAATTGTGTTGGAATGCTTACAGTGTAATATAACCATATGCAGAAGAAATAAGATTTGTATAAGAAGCTCTACTGAAATTACCTCCAGAGGAAGTACAGATGCTGTTGTAATGTTCATGAAGTTTTGCAAGTAGATTGATCTCCTCCTCCAAATTCTCTCCCGTCTTTCTGCTAGCGTGGATACTCTGACCTTTTTCAACCACTTAATGACATCTGTCTGCATCCATTACCCTGTTCTAGAGCACCCTCATACTTTGTCCTGTCCAGCCTCAGTAACTTTCCCTTTCTTGCAAATAATCAAACTTAGTTCGAGTTGGAATTAATTGTGTTCTGTGCCTGCAGAAAACCTTGGGTAAGAGTGTATTTTGTGTGTTTAGGCTTTTCAGTTGCCAATAATTCTGAGAATGCATTTTTCTTACTAAAAATAATTTTTAAAAGTTCAGCCTTTTCTTTTGCAGGGACAAGACCTGTACCCATTCAAACTATTCTGGTAAAAACTTTTTATTATTCTTAAAGTATNCCCCTCCCAACTTCTTGTGCACCTGGCAGAGCATGGGAAGCTGAAAAAGAAAGTCCTTGACTAGTCTAAGCATTACTTAGCAACAACTAAAACATCAGTGTGTTATCAGCATTCTTCTCATGCTAAATCCAAAACACAGCACTATGCTAGCTACTAGGAAGAAAAGTAACTCTAACTCAGCTGAAACCAGGACAATATCGCAAAACTCTTGGGGGATAATATAAAAATTTTACAAAATTGGACCACAATATGTTGTATAGTGAAAGATGATTCATCATAGGACTTCAGGCTCTATCCAAATGCGATTAAAAAATAAAATTCACAAAGCATCAATCGTTTTTACTGTAGTAGTTGACTCTGGCAGTCCTTTGCTGGACACTTGTACCATGGAAGTGAAATGCATTCTTTCATTCTAGCCAATTAGTGAATCAATTTGTTGTGCAACACATGGTGTTAACATTATATAGGGTACTTATTTTGGCTGAATTGCTTGAGCTTTCACCCTACCCCAAATCTTCTGCAACTACCTCAAATCAAGATAAATAATGCTATAGCCCTTTCAGGGTCTGTAAGTTTGAAATCAGAATGTAACTAAGGCCAGGCTTAGTAATACATATAGGGGTGTAGCAGCTCGAGTTATGATGTGCAAATGCAGTCTCTTTTTAGCTCAGATGTTGTTTTGCAATGGGATCGGATCAAATTTGAGCCAGCTGGTTCAGCAAAGATGAGTCCTTAGTCTCTACATGTTCTTTTCCAAAACATGTTACCAACTCAGAAATTCAAGCTTACACTTCAGCAGCCTGCTCATTTCTCTTCTTTTACTGAACTAAAGGGTTTTTTCAAAAGCAGGCCAAAGTCTTAGAAAGACGTGAATATTACCAGTACAGAAGTAAAATATTCTTCTTTGAATTTTCCAGTATATCTCTCTCTCGTTAATTTTGACAGCATGCCTATAAAAATATATGCTCTATTTCTTCTGGAACATACTGTTCAAAACTAGGTGAAGCCTGGAAGAAGTTAAGTGTTCAACAAAGCTGTTGCTGCTAAAGGGGAAAAAATCTTTCCGAGCAGGGAGATTTTATTTGGTTCTTAAAAATACACTTCAAATTATTAATAATTTTAAAATTATTACTATTAATCTTAGCGAAAGCTGCTCTTTTCCCCTCATATCAGACTATTTTAGAATGCCTTTTGGGGACTGTTTCTGTTCCTTCCCCTATTGCACATAGGGGTGTTTGCCCTCATATTCTAGCTGGATGCAAGTAGATTTTTCTCGGGGACTGCACGTTCATTGTCCTGAATTTTAATGTAAGCTCTGAGTAACTTTATCAAGAATGATTTAACAAAACATTTCTGTATTGCTGTAAGTTATATTCTTATCTATTTGAATTATTGTTCTACATTTTTCAGCCTCTTCTCTCCTGTTTACCTTTGTTTTCTCCTAGTCAGTTACAAAGTGTTTTCATTGTACATAGAGATTTCTTTATGACAATATAACCAGCCATCCAGAAAATGCTCTGTTTTTCCCCACGACAGTAGCTGTGGTCAGGGAAGAGACCAGAGTACATTCGCTCACATCTCGCAGATGGCAGCCAGAAGCTATACCCAGGAGTACTCACAGACTTACACATAGTAGTTCATTCTTGACAAGACGTACTCGTTCCCAAATCCTAGATCTGATAGTAGGCCCCTACAGGTTTTGTTTCTCTGAGACATTTGGTTATGGTTCAGCTGTGGACCTTGCTGAGAGTATCATGAAGCATCCTTCCGCCCGTGTTGAACCTTCGGGCTCCTTACAGTTCGTTATTGTGATTCACTCACCACTAGACCAGTTTCCAGGTCCCAGCCAACATTAATTAGAGCCAACGTTTACTGACTAGGTTTTCTTTTAGGCACCTTTTAACAGTAACTCAGGACTCAGAAACAACACAATATTTATTCTTTCATCCTCAAATATAAAATATATGGAAGCAGTGAATAAAGTAGAATCCTTTATGCATAATTCCTATACTAGAAAATAACCTACTTATCCATGGCGCAGCTGAAACTATGATATTCTGTCTGAATTGGGATAAACAGCCTGCATCTTCTGACATATTCTTTCACTCAGTCTGTCAGCTTTTTCACTGAGGTACAGCTCTTAAAACTCATCTCTTCAAACTTCTTTCTGCAGGGCTGATCTTCGGTTCATGTTGTTTAATCTCCCTCTTCTCAGGTGCAAAACAAAACCTCTGATGCCAGCTGAGAAATCCTTTCACAAGTATGAAATTGGCTTTTGTATTCAAAGAGATGATTCTTATCTACGTACTTCCTTTCTGACCAGGTTCTATAATGGTCTGTTTATATGTAGTGTTCTTTAATTATCCATCTGTTCACGCTGGCAGCAGAACAAAATTGAACAGGAAAACAGGCTGACATAATACAGTGCAGACTTCTTACCAGTTGATTTTTACATCTTGCAGAAATCTTGGTCCTTACAGTCATAGTTAGTGACACTATGTATTGCCCTTTATTTGCATGTGATACAGTCATGGTCCATAAATTTCAGGACTTGGATGTCTAAGACTAGATCCATATATTTAGATACTAGATCTATATACTGTATTATTATTGAACAAATGTCCTTTATGCTTCCATTTATGCACTTGGCTGTTGTTTTGTGGAAGATGTTCCTCTTGAGCGATCAGTGCTTGCTTTTCTCTGTCTTAGGCAGCCCACGCTGATTTGCACCAGCTCTCCATGCAAATCTGGACCGTGTCAGGAATACCTTCCAAAGCATACAACTGCAAAAAAATCTATCGGTTCCGTTAGCGTCCGGGTGTCATGCAAAGGCACATATATAAGCATCAAAGTTGCTTTTCTCAGAACCCTTCAGGTCACTTGAACCTTCCTCATCACATCAGTGTATTTTTATAATTTTGCAATCTAAGTCTACATCTTTATCCAAGAGCTAGTACAATTTTGTGCCTTCCCCGTTGTTTCCGTTCTCTCCATCTCTGTGAGAGGAAAAGCTGAAACTGAAGCCAAATGTGTAAGATGGCTCCTGGCCAAATTCGGTTACAGTAACAATGTGCTCAAAGCAAGCATTTAAAACTTTGCACCTACATCTCAGCCTGCACTGGCTACTGATTGTGGAGGGCCACATATGAACTCCTATACCACAACTGTTTTATTCTTGGATTCAGATTTTTTCCCCGTTTTGCACCATTTACCCATGAATTCTCACCTAAATGTATGATGCTCTTATCTTTTCAGTTTGGAACTGGGGATTTGCTTTTGTTTGCCTTTTTAAAAACACACCTCAGTTATATTGTTCTGGGCTGGCTTTTATCTCTTTTTAGTTAGTATATTATTGAATGTGACTCTTCGAAGGCATGCAACTTCATACTTCTGAATGGACTCATCAAGAATGGCTTAAATCAATAATTGCTGTAAGTCTTAATGCAAAGTTGAAGCTGAGAGTACCTTAACAAAAAGCTTTCATTCTTGCACAAAGTTTTAATTAGCCATCCTGTTGATCTTTCCAGTTCAGTGCCTCACAAAGGACCCAAAACTTTCCTTTATGGACCAGCGTTTCTTTTAATTTGAATTTTTTTTTTGGCACAAGAATTCAGACAAAAACCTTAAGGGTTCCAACAAAAGTAAAAGAGGAAAATGGAAAATGGGAAGAAATGCTCTGTGTGTGTGTATATATATAATATAAACAAGTCTTACGGTGGACTTACTGTATCACATACTATTTCAGGATTGTAATGGATTCTTAAGCCATACTTCACTGCTGCTGCTACTGGAATTTACAATGTTATAAAAATAAGTAGCTTGTAGGGTCAGAAGTCAAAAGAGGAAGCACACCTGAGAAGATGCTTTGGATGCAGATTTTTACCTTTGTTCAAAGTTGCTTTCTGCTATGTTTTTGTTTGGATCTTTGCCAGGGCATTGATATTATTACAAAAGCAGACTTCTATGGCATCAGTACTTTTCTTTCTACTTGGCTTTGAAGTAACACTTGCAGAAAATAGGCAATTTAAAAAAAAAAAAAGAAAAAAAAAAGAAAAAAAAAACCCAAACAACCTACATGTTTTCTCATAGATCACTACAAACACTAGAACTAAATATATTTTTTTCTTTCCCGTACTGCTAGCTGTAAGATAGTCCAAGTTTGGGTTCTAAAGAAGGAACAATTACTCTTTTTTGAAGAAGTAAAAAACCAAACCAAAACCCAAACCGAAACCCACGAACTATAAAGTGGATTGACAGTTCTTCAGAACAGCAGGTATTACTGAGACCCACTTTCATGGGTCGTAGTTGCTACTGGTATTTCAAGGTGATTGTCGGCAGTGTTCTCCCTTCGGCAGTTGTGTATGACTTTAAGTATTTCATCCTTGCATGGCTTATGAAAACAAAGTATAAATACCAAACTAGCACAGCTTTCACAGAACAACACTATTTCTGCAATATTCATCACAAGCTCATTCTTTGAAGTTCCAGTGCTCTTCTGTAATTTTAATGTTGTCCTGAAGAGAATCATAATGTTATAAAATAGATGGCATATAAATATTGATATGCTTATAATGTACGCAGCAGGGTAAGTACGGATGTGCTGTTGTAAGGCTGGTGCTTCAGCAGGTGCTTTTTTAGCGAAGAGAACAGTAAAACAGAGTGTCTGAAGAAATGATGGGATTCCAAATCCAAAGGTGAACTTAATGATCTCATATTCAGGCCGTGCAAATAATGGATCTAACTGGCAGTCTGTTTCCAAGTGATAGTTATCTGTGCCAGCCAGTACTGCCTCCGTCAGTGACAAACAGAAGGCATATATAAGTACAAATCCAACACACAATATGGGTCTTTGGGTTGCTTTGCTGAGAGCAGTCCTTGGTGAAAATCTCTTGAGGAGTAGTATGAGAAGTGTCAAAATCAAAACATACTGAGAATTGAAATAACTGAAGTTGAAAAAAAATGACAGTACGTTACATACGAGGTGGGTTGCTTTTAAATAGTCAGGTCTAGTAATGACAGTAAATGATAAAAAAATCATTATAATGTTGCTGATGGTGAAGTGTAGAAAAAGCAGGTCTAAGTTTTCTATGACTTTGTACTGCAAGTAATTCTTTATGAAAATGATCAAAATACATATGCCAGCTATTAAACCTGTTGGTACAAAAAAGGCGATGTAACAGTGCATAAGTCTTGATATGATGTTTTGAGAAGCTATGAAGGCTTCGATTTCTTCTGGGGAGATGAAAGACAAGTTCTTGCTTGGGTAGCTGATCCATGTCATGTTGTGAGAAGTCATCCTTCCTTCCGTACTGTGCTTATTTCCTGTTCAATGGAGTTTGAAACTGAAATGGAAAAGGAAGGTGAAACAGGTTTTAAAGTACAGTTTGTAATGTCTCTAATCTGTGTGTTAAATATTAAGTGCAGTCAGGAGTATGAACCATTTGTTCAGAATAAATGTAGTGGTTTTTTGGGGTGAATATTACGTTCTTATGTTAATTTCAAGCTAACTTGCATAATATCTTTAGCCAGAGAAATCTGGCTTTTAATTTTTCATCTGGTTCCTGCTCTCACCAGTACCCTCTCCGTTTTCCTCACTTGATGCAGACAGGACTTTACTGCAGCTCAGCTTTGTAAACACCAGCCAGGGTTCAGCGCACTCATGTCACCTGTAGAATAAACGGGAGAGGTGGTTGTTGAGCGGGTGAGGAAGGAGCTGGATCTCTGATAAGTTGGAGCCACTTTTCCTCACCATCTTGCCAAAAAAAGATAAGGCAGTACGCAGGGCAACCGCTGTGTGTGGGTTGCCGCTACAGCCACAAAATAGCTTCACTGTACTGTCGCAAGGGTGGGAATTTTGTATAATTTGAACCCAGCTGACAGTCTCAGGGCTCACACTGCATGCTGAGGAAAATGCAAAGATAATCACAATATGAGGCAAGAGTCGCATTCCTTCCTTTGTTTTAGTTTTGCTTCCTTTCTGTTCTGGGAAAAAAAAAGCCTTTCATAACTGCAGTACGTACTGAGAAGCCCATACAAAATTAATGTGAATGTTTAAGAACTGTTGTGAACAAACTGCTTTCATACTAAAACATCTTTATACATTAATAATGCTGTCATTTTTAGATGTAGCTGTTGCGTAAAACTGAAAAAACTAATGCTTTTCTGCATGCTCGAATTTGAGAAAATTATTACTGGTCCATTATAAGCCTATTGATAAGGTTTTAGTAAGGAACATTTTTTTACAGCTGAGTTATAAATTCCTGAAAATAGGGAATTTTAAGAGTAATATGGATAGGCTGTTAGCTGTAATGACTCTATGCTATGTTGATATAATAATTCTGCTACCATACAAATGTTTGGAGGATCCTTTTTTAAGCCAAAAAGCTTTGTAGGACAACATAATATGTACTGAAGAAAAACTGATTGTAATAGATATGGATATATAAATTTTATAGACCATCTAAAAGCATAATTAACTCAATTTCTAAAAGAAAATTTCTGTGTACCTTGTACTGATTGATGCAGAAAATAGCATACTTTTTTTTTTTAGTTACAAATGATAAATATTTTTAAACATAAGATAACGAACTCAGTATTCCTAATGAATTTTGAATGTCTGATTAAGCATGGTCCTTAGTACTGGGAAGAAGTTAAACATATAGGCATTTTTACAGTGTGGAATGTTGTTTTCTGGAAAAAAAAAAATCCTTTGTTATTCACAAGGATTTCAATTTTGTGTTAGATTAGGATTTGGTGGTTTTACTTTGTTCCGTTGTATGCAAAGCTGGTCTGTACAAGCAATGTACATGGACAGTACATCAGGCAAAGACAGGACAGTGGAGTTCTCCTTACAGAAGTTTCTATATTAGTAACAAGAGTGATATACTTAGTTGTACGTAACGCATTTTCCGTAAAGGGATTCTAGTGATGTTAACTCTTAAAGTGAAAATAACTTTAAATTGGTAAAAGTTCATAGATACATTAATGTTTTTAAGCAGTGTTCATTATAGATAAGTCAGTGTCTTAATACTGTTCGACAGTTCATTTATGGTTGTTACCTCTGACACTACTTCACATTTCTGATATTTCTAATCTCTCCTCAAAATTGGAATTCTAATACTGGTTTTAATTAGAAAAGTTGACTTATCAAAGTGGCTTTGATTAAGTGTGTATATAATCTTATATAATTATAATTTCATTTATATAAAACCATGGAGTTACGTTTTGATTCAGCAGTGTTCTTTGTCCCCTTTTAAAGATAGAGTTTCTTCCTTTCTAGAAAAGGTTATTTTTGGAGAGGTTCCGCTACAGGAAGGACTGATGCACCCAGGGAAGCTTTTGTGTTACAAGTACACTCACAGGAGGGGAAAAGTTGGCTGGTTGGACTGTGGCTGTGTTCTGAGCTCTGAGCTGAAGTACACCATGTAGGAAAGCATTGACGGGCAAAACTGGCGGAAGTCTCTGAAGCAAGTTAAGAGTCAATATAATTTTGAAGCTTAAAAATAGATTGTTAAATATGAACAATCTTAAGAAAAATGGAGTGAAAATCTTTTCAAAGATGATAGGTGTTGGGAGGAAATATTGTTGTCTTGTTAATTGAGGAAATATATCTTAAATGCTTGCAGTAGAGCTTTTGTTTCTGTTCAGCTGATTTTTAATATGAACCACTAAGAAGGACTCAAGTTTGTACTAAAGTGCTCAAACTGAAGAGTGAGAATAATTAAAAAAAACCCAAACTAACAAACAAACCAAACCACACACACAAAACCTCACAACTGGTTGGCCTTTTTCTTCATACTAGTGATTTCCCCCTTCTAGATTTTAATTTCAAGGTATCTCTTTTGAAATAAAGCTGATCTGTCTGATTTCTAAATTACGTTCCATGTTTAATACTGAAGCACTGGGTGGGGGGCAGGCCCCCCCCATCTAGAAAATTTCCCATTAACCAGGTAGCTGCAATGCTCTCTACTTCGGTTTGGCTCTATGGCTGAAAGCGATTTACCGTGCTATTCGGTCAGCTGCAGCCATGGAGCTTGACAGACTTGCTTCTTCTGGCTTCCTTCTGCTGCTTTGATTTCTCTTTATTATTTCCTGGATATCTAAAGACCATGAAATTCTAACTTCTGCAGTTCATCTCTTCTTAATACTCAGGAGAAATCTCAAGAATGAAGGAAACAGCGTAAGTCAAATTGTGACCCTCTATTAGAAGAGAGATTTGAAGCTTAATCTGGCGAAGGATAGGTACTTTGTGACAGATAGAGAAAGAGAATGTGGAACCACTTCAGCATCTGCAGGAAGCTTGTCGTTATGATCCCACACAGTAGTTTCAGGAGGTTAAGAAATATTTACGTTTTGAGAAACTCTTTCACCAGAGTCTCTGGTGAGACTGCCTTCTAGTCCCATCAGGCCTTTTGCAGGATTGAACATCTGAATTTAGTTATGGCACTGTTAAGGTTCCCATTATCTTTTCTGCAACTTTTACACCATGGGCCAACTAACCACGCTCCCTGTCCTTGCAGAGAATCTCAGACTAGCTTAGCAACATTCCACTTTTGTGGCAGCATAATTGCAAAGGAAACAAAGGACATAGTTTTGATTTCACAGGAAATCATATGGCTTTACATCAAATTACAGGAAAAACAAGATGCCAAAACTTGGTTAGATTTGCTCAGGATCTGGCCTTGGTACTGATACTGGCTTCATCTTTGACCATAGCAAGGTATTCTTTATTTTATTTAGAATAGAATAGAATCATTAAGGTTGGAAAAGACCTCTAAGATCATCTAGTCCAACCATCAACCCAACACCACCATGCCTACTAAACCATTTCCCAAAGTGCTACATCTACATGTTTTTTTGAACACCTCCAGGGATGGTGACTCCACCACCTCTCTGGGCAGCCTGTTCCAACGCTTGACCACTCTTTCAGTAAATAAATTTTTTCTAATATCCAATCTAAACCTCCCCTGATGCAACTTGAGGCTATTTCCTCTCGTCCTATTGCTTGTTACTTGGGAGAAGAAACCAACATCCACCTCACTAAAACCTCCTTTCAGGTAGTTGTAGAGAGCAATGAGGTCTCCCCTCAGCCTCCTTTCCTCCAGGCTAAACAATCCCAGTTCCCTCAGCTGCTCCTTAAACACTTGTGCAACAGCTTTGTTGCCCTTCTCTGGACACGCTTCAGCACCTCAATGTCCTTCTTGTACTGAGGGGCCCAAAACTGAACACAGTATTCGAGATGCGGCCTCACCAGTGCCGAGTACAGGGGGACAATCACTTCCCTGGTCCTGCTGGCCACACTATTCCTGATACAAGCCAGGATGGTGTTGGCCTTCTTGGCCACCTGGGCACACTGCTGGCTCATGTTCAGCTGGCTGTCAGTCAGCACCCCCAGGTCCTTTTCTGCCGGGCAGCTTTCCAGCCACTGTCCCCAAGCCTGTAGCGTTGTATGGGGTGGTTGTGACCCAAGTGCAGGACCCAGCACTTGGCCTTGTTAAACCTCATACAGCTGACGTCAGCCCATCAATCCAGCCTATCCAGGTCCCTCTGTAGAGGCTTCCTACCCTTGAGCAGATCGACACTTCTGCCCAATTTGGTGTCATCTGCAAACTTACTGAGAGTGCACTTGATCCCCTCATCTAGACCATTGATAAAGATATTAAACAAGACTGGTCCCAAAACTGAGCCCTGGGGAACACCGCTTGTGACTGGTTGCCAACTGGATTTAACTCCGTTCACCACAACCCTCTGGGCTTGGCCATCCAGCCAATTTTTTACCCAGCGAAGAGTACACCTGCCTAAGCCATGAGCCGCCAGCTTCTCTAGGAGAATGCTACTCTGGGCGTTTAAGACAAAGTAAGGAACATTAGACTTAATGTAGCATATTCCAGTAGTTGCAACTTACTGTGTAAGAAAGTGCATCATGTTGGTTTCTCTTTCTGTATCCACCAGTTTGTATGTTGTGATATTTTAATGATGGACCAGCAGAGTATTACGGAGAGGCTGTTGATGTGTTTAGGCCTCATTTGTTATCGGTGTCCAGATGAATGCCTGAAATAGTTTCAGTTGGGTTGCAACTCTCGTTTATAACCACAGACCATTATTTAACGCTACTGTTAAATAATAACAATGATGCTAATATTACTCTTACTCTCCACCTCGACATTGTTATTCTAATATGTGTGTGTCTTTTAACTTACCTCATCTGGGGAGGGATTTAAACTAAACAAAAGTAATCTATTCAACCTAGAATTAAAATACTAACTTGAGGGGAAATAAGAGTGCAACTGTATGTGTATAATTATAATCAGTGTAAGTATTGAAATTCTGACTTACGGAAAAATCTCTAGGTGCGCTGTTTGAAAGGAAACTTCCAGAAAATCACCTTAGGATTACCCACACAAACAAAATTTTACCAAAACAACAAGCTGTTTGCAGCTTTGCTATGGTTAGTCAGTATGAGCATAATGCTTGCTTCAATTCAATAAAGTGTTCATCACAGAAGAAAAAATATCTGCTAGCAGTTTGT